>RCUC01129716.1:0-55619 GCA_003697995.1 Taxidea taxus jeffersonii | reverse complement strand
TTTTTTTTTTTTTTCCAATTTAGACATGCCTAACATTTTGCACCCACAACCCCCTCTGCACCCACAAGAGATGCACCAGTTCATGTTGGTGAGGGCAGGGAGGGCAGAGAATGTAAGCTTAATATTTCTCAAACCATAGTCACTGTCCTCAGAAAAGCCTTCCTGAGCCCCAGGATTAGGTGAGCAGCTCCTTGCTCCATAGTTCCATATGCCTCTCTTTATTACACTTAGCACAGTTGTGATTTTGTATTTATATGCGGGTTATTATTGTTTTTTATTCCTCATGATATTTTAAGCTCCATTACACCAGGGACTGTGTCAATTTGGATTCACCATTGAATCTGCACAGGGCCTAGTGAAAATTCTGGACATAGAGTAAGTGCTCAATTATTATTTGTTAAATGAATAACTGGATAGAAATAAGAACATGAATTTTTTATATGCACATATTTGATTTCATTTTATTTTAAAGATTTCATTTATTTATTTGACAGAGAGCACAAGCAGGGGTAGCAGCAGGCAGAAGGAGAGGGAGAGGCAGACTCCTCAGCAAGCAGGGAGCCTGATGTGGGGCTCCATCCTAGGGTCCGGGATCATGACCTGAGCCAAAGGCAGACACTTAACCAACTGAGCCACCCAGGTGTCCCTATATGCACATATTTTAAATAAATACCAATTTATAAGGGACTGCAGAGCAGTTTTTGGTAGGAAATTATCCTCAGGGCTGTACTTGATTTCAGGTACCTGAGGAAAAACAAAGATGAAGGCCACATGAGAGCACCCACCATCCCCAGCCTCATTCACTTTCACTTCCAAGGGACCAAAACTCAGCCTTCCATTTTCCAGTCAGGCCTGCAGGTGCTGAGACCAGAGCCCAACCCTCCCCTTTAGGGCGCCTGCCAAACAGAATAGAGAAAGGCTTTAAAAATTTTTTTTTTTTTTGACAGAGATCACAAGTAGACAGAGAGGCAGGCAGAGAGAGAGGAGGAAGCAGGCTCCCCGCTGAGCAGAGAGTCTGATTCGGGGCTCGATCCCAGGACCCTGGGATCATGACCTGAGCCAAAGGCAGAGGCTTTAAAAGGCAGAAGCTTTAACCCACTGAGCCACCCAGGTGCCCCAAGAAAGCCTTTGATATACCTGTTGGCATATCACAGGAGGGGACCTAAGGACAGGGTCAACTTTATTTTCTAGGGAGGGTTTCTAGTCTAAAGGAAAGATAGAATGATCAGGAAAATTGATGTAAAGTAAGGATTTATAGGAATAAGACTAAAGGGAAAAAGACAAGTAGGGAAGTTCGTAAGATGTCTCCCCGAAACCTGAGCAATCACGTGTGTTCTTTGTGCAGTACCAGGGGATGAGGTGGCCAGACCAGAGGCCAATGCTAGTGAGGAGTTCTCTATTAGTTGAGTAGACAGAATTCAAAAGGGATAAGGAGGAGGAAAGACAAGCTTAAGTCAGGTGCAGAAGGAAAATTACAGGCAGGCCAGGTTCATTCATCAGCTTATTTGCATCTGAGATGAGCACTGGGTCGATGGAAATGATGCCTGCAATTTCAGGGTGATTACATCCACCTACCACATTCCCTCCTTACCCTTCCCAGGTGTGGCTCCCAGCACCAATCACATGGTTCTACTCCAAACTTTGAGGAATGGTGAAGAGGGAATGATGGTGCCAGTGGAAGCCTAGGAAGAGGAGTCAAGATGGAAGGATGGTCTGGAAGATTCCTTGGGTGGTGTGTCTACCTCCATCTCTGCCAGCTTGCCTGCCCTCTGCCAAACTGCTTATTGATATTTGTTTTTTGTTTATTTGATAGGACCACATACATATACATAGCTGCTGACATACACAATTAATCAGGCGGAGTATTTCTGATTTGTGGTTTAACCCTGCCCTGCACTTAACAGGCCTAGGTCCCAAGTCCCCATGGCTGTCTCACATGGTTCCCTAGCAACCAAATGAGACAGGGAAATGTGCAGTTTCATCACCACAAGATGTTAAGTCAATTAATATTCATTAGCAGTGCCTGTGTTTGGCTGCTAGGAGACATTATGGAGAAAAAAATCTTTGTTGCCTGAGTGGGGGATGGAAGGGGAGTAGGGACCAATGAATATGTATATTATGTACTGAAGATGTGCTTTCTTATACTAGTATGTCAGCCTGTCTGCACATGTGCATGCAGATTAAAAACGTTTCATCTGTATATTTATAATTTTCCTTCTAAGTTTATTATGGGTTTCAGAAACAAAAGGAAGGTTCTACTCCAAAATATTAATCATGGCCTAGTCAGGTCACCTGAAATTATATCACTAGTAATTATTCTTGATTTTTTTTCAGACTCTATTGTATGCTTAATGCCCCTATAGTCTTTTTAAATAACCCTAGCAAAGATCACATGAAGTCCCCAATGTTAAATGTCTGAGTTTTTTTTTTAAATATTCATTTATTTATTTGACAGACAGACAGTCATTTATTTATTTGACAGATCACAAGTAGGCAGAGAGGAAGGCAGAGAGAGAGGGGGGGAGAAGCAGGTCCCCTGCTGAGCAGAGAGCCCGACCTGGGGTTCGATCCCAGGACCCTTAGATTGTGACCCGAGCCGAAGGCAGAGGCTTTAACCCACTGAGCCACCCAGGCGCCCCAGTGTCTGAGTTTTAAAAAAACTTTCCTTTTACCATACTGAGACTGGAGTTCTGACCCCCTCCTTGAGGGAAAAGGTGCAGAAACCTGGTGATTTAGGTGGGCCTAGTGTTTCTGGGCAACTCCTCCTCCACCACCCTGAAATGCAGCCTGAAACCAGTCACACAAAGGTTCTCCCTGCAGTGATGAAACACTGCACTGGCTTTCTGTCCACACTTTGTTTTGGACAGACTGGCCCTGGCCTGGAGGTGGGCCCTACAGCTCACATTTTAGTGTCAAGTCTCTGGTAGCCCTGAGTCCCAGCTCCAGGAAAGGGGCATGGGTGGTAATCACAGAGGAGGCCCTGAGGGTAGTGGTGGGCTTGAAGGAGTTGCCTCAGGGCAGGAGAAGGCAGGTCTCAGCCCCCATGAGAGTCCTGGTAAGGGAGGCTAGTATCTTATCAGCAAAGACAGGCACCTATGGATTCAGAATCCTCTCAGTACTGCTTGAATGTGGCACAGTTTTATTTTTACTCCTAGCAAACAGAACTCCCCTACCCTCAAGGAAGGTGGGACAGAAGGTGGCACAAACAATGGGAACAGGAGGCCTGTTTGGCCCCCTTTCCTGGATTCTGTTCAAAAACTGGTCCTGGTCAAGGATAACCAAGTACCACAACTTGAATTTCCAAATCAAAGGAACCAGCATAAACACTTGTGCCCACTGGGCCAGATTGGGCAAAGGAGTTTGCTCTGGAGACAATCAGTGGGCCTTAAATGAGGTCTGATGCTCAGGGCAAGGACAAGTGGCCAGAAATGGGGTAAATTAGAACACGGCTCTCAAAGTATGGTCTGTGGACCAGTGGATTGACATCTGTGGGCAGTTGACATTAGAAGTGCAGTTTCTTGGGCTCCACTCAGATCCACTGAATCCTCTCTGGGATAGAGACCTAAGAACCTGTGTTTCAACAAATTCTCCAGATGACCCTTATGCATGCTGAAATTTGAGATGTAATGATATAGCATGGGCATGTAAGTTTTTAGTCCTTACTTTACCTGCCACCCCCTGGACAACAGCTAAGGCATTTTACCTCTCTGGACTTTAAGGAAGGAAAAGTAGGATTGATCCTTTTTGCTACAAACCCTGTACTCTTCAGTATGTCCTCTGAATAAGATGTGTGTGTATGCATGCCCATGTGTATGGGCATGGGTGGGTGGCTAGTTCGGCCTGATTCTTCTATCCCCTTCTCTTCCCTTTTCCATGAGATGAAAAAGATAAATCTCGTTGGAAACAAAAACCCCTAGTAAAAACCGACCATTGATGTTTACTGCAAATTCTAGGGAAGAGGATCTTGAGGTTCCCCAGGGAGCTGCCTGACAGGTCCCAGCAGGATAGCAGGTTCCTATGGAGAAGAGGGAGACAGGCCCTTACGTTTAGGAGAACACATGGAATACTGGTTAGAGTGGAGAGTGATTTGGATTTATGAATTTTTGTCAGCTTTATCACTTCAGAAAATGCTCTGTTCCAGTTTGAACTACTTAGAAGATATTTTTTTCTCTTAAAATTAATTGGTTGAGATCATGGTTCAATAAAACATTGCCACCTAGGTTTGATGAAAAGTTCAGCAAATTAGCAGCTCATTTGGCTCTCCTGGAGTCAGTGTACCTGTGTGTGAACCCATACTCTAACACTTACAAATGCATGACCTTGGAAAGTCATGTAACCTCTTTGTGCCTCAGTTTCTCATCCATAAAATGGGAATGATAATAGTAACTAACATGAAATATTGTGAGGATTACATGGGTTAATATCCACCAGGCACGGAGACTGAAGCTTGTTGTTGTTGGTTCTGCTCACTCTTCAGGTCAATTCAATTCAGATCTCCTCTGTTCAAATTTAGAATCCTGTGGCTTCCATGTAGCTCAGCCTCATTGGGACAGGGCTCGTATTCACTTTTCCTGTCATCTCTAAAGCAGGATCCAGCTGCATTTGGGGCTAACTGCATCTCATTTGCTTATAAGGTAACTGCTTCTCTCTTTCCATCTCTCTCTCTCTCTCTCTCTTCCCCCTCCAATTTCCATTTCTTTTGTGAAATGGTTAAAGTGCTTGACATAATTAGCTGTTAATTGTTAGCAGCTGTACCCATTATCAGTTTAATGCCTAATTAATTGCAACAATTAATGCTGCCTATCCTGTCTTAGGAACTGTTGATGAGGGAAGGCTGGTGTTGTTTAAGTTATATCTTAATTAATTTACCTCCAGTTTTTAGCATTTAACTAAAAATCCTAAATTGGGGGCTGCTTTCCTCGTATGAGGAGTGAACAGAGGGTCAGTACAGTGTGCAGTTCCTGGGCCCATCCTGTGAAAGTTGGGTATCTCTTTTAGCAGCTGCCAGCCCTCCTACCACATTGCAAGACCCTGCACACAAATGCACTTTTCTCTATAAATTTTTCTGTGTTGCCCTGTTTTGAGAAGATGCCAAGCCAAGAGCCTCAAGAACAAATGGTTTCCTCCCCTGCTACTTTGTTCAAATCTGCACTGGAACATTCATGCCACTGTAGGTGACTTGGGTGGAAATCAGATGGGGGGTGGGGTGGAGGTGAGTGAGCTCCTGCAGAGCAATGCTGTCTGGGACATGGCCACAACTCCAGCATTAGTAGGATGTTCAGGTAGCCCCTGGAAGGAAAACAGAATGGATGAGGCACAGCACAGCCTCCAGGTTTTGAGCTTCTCCATGTTACATGCTTCACACACATTTTTGTTCTCACAAAATTTTAATTTTTTATTTTAATTCTCACAACATAACCCTGCAAAATGTGTATTTGCTTCTCTATCTCCATGTTACAGATGAGGAAACCAAGAGGTTAAGTACTTGGCAAGTGACAATTACAGCTCAAGCCTACATTCTCCCACTTCCAGGCTGGGCTTGCCACTGTACTGCCTTGTCTCTCTTCAAGTAAACGGTAGGTGACTCTTCCAGCACCATGTTCTGAGGTGATTGGTTACTTTTAGAGCCTTAGGACTAGATGTTGTCCCTTTTGGGAGTCCCACTGTCAGTCATCCAAAGAAGAGGTCAGCTGATATAGGAGATGACGGTGGGCCAGGTGGGCTTTGACTTAGCACTAGGGTATGTAAGTGAGTGGCAGAAGTAAGCATTGGAAACAGATTCTTCTCTTTGGTACTGGAGGAGCTGGGAACCTACACCCTGGCTAGGATACTCTGCAGAGTAGTAAGCTTGTCCCTGGTGCATGGCAGCTGGTGGATATCACTACCACTGTGGTCTTAGGCATTAAGCTCTGAGAGGAGTTATACCAGTTAGTATCTGGGTGTGGAAGGCTAAAATAATGAGCACCAAAAGATATCCACGTTCCAATCCCTAGCACCTGTGGGTGTTAATTGGTAGGGCAAAAAGCACCTTTGCATATGTGTTTAAGGACCTTGAGATGAAGAGACTATACTGTATTATTTGGGTGAGCCCTATATGCAGTCATATTTCCTTGTAAAAGAAAGGCAAAGGGAGATTTGACCCAGAAGAAGAGAAGGCAATATGACCAGAGAGGCAGAGATTTGAGTGACATGGCCACAGTCAAGGAATGATGGCAGCTACCAGAAGCTAAGAAAGGCACAGAGCAGATTTTCCTTTCCAGCCCTCTGGAGGGAGCAAGGTCCTACTGACACCTTGATAGCTTAATGGTATCGATTTCAAGCTTCTGGCCTCCAGAGCTATGAAAGAATACAATTCTGTTGTTTTAGGAAACTATAATACCAGGTTTAAGATTTTCCTTGTTATAGTCTCTGTTACCCCTGAGTATTCAGTAGTTTTAAGGGTTAAAAAAAGGATAAAATTAAAAAAAATATTAATGGTGAGAGCTGAAGTTTCTTGTCCTCAGAATTACGTGGTTGAGAGGTTCCTTGGGGTGAATATATAATCCATTATAGTAACTTTAGAGTGATAAAATTAGGATTAAGTCTGAATGTATATTTAAGAGAACCCTCAAATACTGAACAAGAGAGAAGTTTATTATTAAATAAATGTTTATTTAATTATTAAATAAGAGTTTATTTAGTTATTATGCTAGAGTTCCAGGCATCACATCTGAGTTCCAGAAGCCAGTTAGAGATGAGGGTTAAAAAGAAGGGTCCACCTTTTCCTTCCCGGGGAGGCTTTTAAGGAAGTTTCTTACACATTTCTGTTTACATCTCTTTGCTTAGAAATTAGTTTCATGGTCACACATCTTCAGTGTATGATTGGCATTGAAATATTTTAGCTGGATGACAATATGGTCAGCTAAGAAAAAAAATTTAAGAAAAATAAGGGGAAAGAACATTTGGAGGCAAGTAGCCACTTCTGCCTCACCAACTATTCAAATTCTAGAGTCCTGTCCCTAAGGGGGAAGGAGAGGGATCAGTTTTAAATAACAGGTGTACATTATTTTTTTACATTACAGCTTAGAAATTTTTGATTCTTAACATACAGTGTTATAATAGTTTCAGGTGTACAATATTATGATTCAACAATTCTATACATGACTCAGTGTTCATAAGACTCTTAATTCTCTTCTCCTATTTCACCTACCTTCCCCAGCCGCCAACTTATTCCCTTATATAAGAGTCTATTCTTTAGTTTGTCTCTTTTATTCTTTGTTTTGTTTGATTAAATTCTGTCTATGAATGAAATCATATGGTTTTTGTCTCTTATTTCACTTCACATTTCACTTAACTTTTGATTGCATAATAAATATTCCATTGTGTATATGTATATATATAATAAAAACACCACATTTTAAAATCCATTTATCTATCAATGATGTTTCCATAATTTGGCTATTATAAATAACGCTGCTATGACTAGGAGTGCATATATCTTTTTGAATTAATGTTTTTGTATTCTTTGGGTAAACACCCAGTAGTGGAATTACTGGATCTTATAGTATTTCTATTTTTAATTTTTGGAGGAACCTCCATATGGTTTTCTACAGTGGCTGTGCCAGTTTGCATTTCCACCAGCAGTGCAAGAGGGCTCCTTTTTCTCCATATCTTTGCCAACATTGTTGTTTCTTGTGGTTTCTATTGGTTGTAGCCATTCTGACAGATGTGAGGTGATATGTCATTGTGGTTTTGATTTGCATTGCCCTGATGATGATGTTGGGCATCTTTTCATGTGCTGTCGGTTATCTGTATGTCTTCTTTGGAACAATGTCTGTTCATGTCTTCTGTCCATTTTTATTTTTATTTTTATTTTTTTTAAGATTTTATTTATTTATTTGACAGACAGAGATCACACAAGTAGGCAGAGAGGCAGGCAGAGAGGGGAGGGGAGAAGCAGGCTCCCCGCCGAGCAGAGAGCTGGATGTGGGACTCGATCCCAGGACCCTGGGATCATGACCCGAGCTGAAGGCAGTGGCTTAACCCACTGAGGCACCCAGGCGTCCCTCTTCTGTCCATTTTTAAATTGGATTTTTTTTTTAGTGTTGATTTGTATAAGGTCTTTATATATTTTGGATACTAACCCTTTATTGGATATGTCATTTGCAAATATCTTCTCCCATTCAGTAGGTTGTCTGGTAGATTTTTTTAGTTGTTAAATTTGTTGTGAAGAAGGTTTTTATTTTGATGTAGTCCCAATAGTTTATTTTTGCTTTTGTTTCCCTTGCCTCAGCAGACATATTTAGAATAATATTGCTATGGGTGGTGTCAGAGATTATTGCCTATGCTCTCTTATAGGATATTTATGGTTTGGGGTCTCATACTTAGGCCTTTAATCTATTTTGGAATTATTTTTGTGTATGGTATAGGAAAGTGGTCCAGTTTCGTTCTTTTGAATGTAGCTGTCCAGATTTTCCAACACAATTTGTTGAAGAGACTTTCCCATTGCATACTTTTGCCTCCTTTTTTGAAAATTAATTGATCATATAAGCATTAGTTTATTTCTGGGCTCTCTATTCTTTTTCATTGATCTCTGATTCTATTTTTTTTTTTGTAGTACCATACCATTTTGATTACAACAGCTTTGTAGTATAGTTTGAAACCTGGGATTGTGATACTTCTATCTTTATGGTTCTTTTTCAAGAGTGCTTTGGCTATTTGGGGTCTTTGGTGGTTCCATACAAATTTTAGGATTATTTGTTCTAGGTCTGTGAGAAATGCTATTGGTATTTTGATAGGGATTGCATTAAATCTGTAGGTTGCTTTGGACATTTTAACAATATTTGTTCTTCTAATTCATGAGCATGTAATATCTTTTTGTTTGTGTTGTCTTTAGTTTCAGTCATCACTGTTTTATAGTTTTCAGAATAAAGTTCTCTCACCTCCTTGAGTAACTTTATTCCTGTTTATTTTATTAGTTTTGGTGCAACTGTAAATGGATTGTTTTCTTAATTTCTCTTTCTGTTACTTCATCACTAGTATATGAAAATGCAATGAATTTCCATATATTTGTCTTTTTTATCCTGTGACCTTACTGAGTTCATTTATGAGATTTTGTATTTTTCTGTTGGAGTTCTTTTGGTTTTCTACATATAAGATCATATCATCTGCAAATAGTGAATATTTTCCTTCTTACCAGTTAGGATGCCTTTTTTTTTCCTTGTCTGGTTGCTGTGGCTAGAACTTCCAGTCCTTTGTTGAATAAAAGTGATAAGAGTGGCCATCCTTGTCTTGTTACTGATCTTAAGGGAAAAGCTCAGTTTTTTGGTTTGTTTGTTTTACCACTCAGTGTGGTAGCTGTAGGTTTCTCATATATAGCCATTGTTATGTTGAGGTATGTTCTCTTTAAACCTACTTTGTTGAGGGTTTTTGGTTTTTTTTTTTTATGAATGATACTGTACTTCGGGAAAAGCGTCTTCTGCATCTATTGAAATGATCATTAGGGTTTTTATCTTTTCTCATGTTGATGTGATGTATCATATTGGTTGATTTGTGAATTTTGAACCACACTTGTATCCCAGTAATAAATCCCAAGTGAGTGATTTTTTTTTTAATGTACTGTTGGATTCTGCTTCCTAATACTTTATTGAGGATTTTTGCATCTGTGTTACTCAGAGATGTTGGCCTGTATTTCTCTTTTTTTTAATAGTGTCTTTTATGTGGTTTTGATATAAGGGTAATGTTGGCCCCATAGAATAAATTTGGAAGCTTTCCTTTCTCTTCTATTTTTTGAAATAGTTTCAGAGGAATAAGTTTTAACTCTTCTTTAAATGCGTGGTAGAATTTACCTGTGAAGCTATCTGCTCCTGGAAACTCTTATTGGGAGCTTTTGAATATTGATTAAATTTCATTACCAGTAATTTGTTTGTTCACATTTTCTATTTTTTTCCTGCCTCAGTTTTGGGAGGTTACATGTTTCTAGGAATGTAGTCATTTCTTCTAGGTTGTCCAATTTGTTGGCATATACTTTTTTCATAATATTCTCTTATAATCCTTTGGTATCTGTGGTGTTGGTTGTTATTTCTCCTCTTTCATTTCTGATTTTGAATCTTTTCTTTCTCTTTTTTGATGGGTCTGGTTAAAAGTTTATTTGTTTGAGGAACCAACTCCTGGTTTTATTGATCTGTTCTATTTTTTTTAATTTCTATTTGATTTTATTTCTGGTCTCATCTTTATTGTTTTCTTCCTTCTACTGGCTTTGGTTTTTGTTTGTTCCTTATAGCTCCTTTAGGTGTAAATTTAGATTGTTTGAGATTTTTCTTGCTTCTTGAAGTATGCTTGTATTGCATAAACTTCCCTCTTAGAACAGTTTTTGATGCATCCTGAAGGTTTTAAATGGCTAGGTTTTTGTTTTCATTTGTCTCCATGTATTTTTTGACTTCCTCTTCAATATGTTGGCTGACTGATTCATTGATTAGTAGCACGTTATTTGGCCTCCTTTTATTTGTGTTCTTTCCAGATTTTTTTCTTGTGGTTGATTTCCAGTTTAATAGTGTTGTGGTGAGAAAAGTTGCATGATATGACTTAAGTCATTTTGAATTTTTGAGACTTGTTTGGTGTCCTTATTAGGATCTCTTCTGGAGAATGTTTTATGTGCACTTGAAAAGTATGTGTATTCTGCCATTTTAGGATGGAAAGTTCTGAATACATCTATTAGATCCATCTTGTTCAATATGTCATTCAAAGCCACTCTTTATGTGTTAACTTTCTGTCTGGATGTTCTATCCATTGACATAAGTGGTGTGTTTAAGTCCCTTATTGTTGTGTTACTATTAATTACTTCCTTTATGTTTGTTATTAGCTGCTTTATGGTTGGGTGCTCGCTTGTTGGGTGCATAAATATTTATAGTTGTTAAATATTCTTATTGAATTTTTCCTTTCATGATTATATAGTGTCTTTGTTTCATATTATGGTCTTTGAAAATCTGTTTTGTGTGATGTAAGCATTGCTACCCTGGCTTTCTTTTCACTTTCATTTGCATAGTAAATTCTTGTCCATCCCTTCATTTTCAATGTTTATGTGTTTTTAGGTCTGAAAGGAGCCTCTTGCAGGTAGCATATATATGGATTTTGCTTTTTTATACATTCTGTCACCCTGTGTCATTTGATTGGAGCACTTAGTCCTTTTATATTCAAAGTATATTGATAGATATGTACTTATTTCTATTTTGTTACTTGTTTTATGTTTGTTTTTATAATTCTTTGTCTCTTTCTTTTCTTCTCTCATAGTTTGCTGGCTTTCTTTAGTGATATACCTGAGTTTCTATTTTTTGTATATCTGTTACTGCTGTTTGATTTGTGGTTACCATTAGGTTTACATACATACATACCTACATCCATAACATCTTATGTGTATAGCAGTCTATATGAAGTTGATGGGTTTAAGTTTGAATACATTCCTTACTCCTCTTCCCACTATGTCTAGCTATATGGTATCATAAGTTACATGCTTTTATTTTGTGAATCCCTCAACTGATTTTTATAGATAGGCTTAGTTTTACTGCTTTGTGCTTTCTACTTTTCTTACTGCTGAGGGAAGTGAATGAAAAATTTTTCCTTCAAGGATCCACTTCTAATATTTCTTTTAGGGCTGGTTTAATAGTAATGAATTCCTTTGTTTTGTTTGGGAGACTCTGTTTCTCCTTGTATTCTGAATGATAGCCTTACTGGATAGCATATTCCTAGCTGCATGTTTTTTTCTTTCAGCACTTTGAAAATATCCTACTACTTTCTTCTGCCTGCAAAGTTTCTGCTGAAAAATCAGCTTACAGCCTATGGGGTTTCCCTTGTATATACCTGTTTTCTCTTGATGCTTTTAAAATGTTCTTTTTATCACTACTTTTAGCCATTTTAATTACCATGTGTCTTGGTGTGGAACTCTGTGTTGATTTTGAGGGGTCTTTCTGTGCTTCCTGGATCTGGGTTTTTCTTTCCTTTTTCAGATTTGGGATATTTTGAACTATTATTTCTTCAAAAACATTTTCTTTCCTCTTTTCTCTCTCTTTTTCTGGTATCCCTATAATACAGATGTTACTACATTTGATGGTGTCACTGAATTCCCTAAGTTTATTTTCATTTATTATTATTTTTTCTCTCTTGTGTTCAGCTTTGTTGTTTTCCATTACTCTGTCCTCCAGGTCACTGATCCATTCTTCTGCTTTCTCTAGTCTACTACTTGTTCCATCTAGTATATTTTTTATTTCATTTGAGCTCATCATCTCTGTTTGGTCCTTTGTTTTCTATCTCTTTAAGGGTCTGACTGAGGTCTTGCAGTCTTTTCTCAAGTCCAGTGAGTATCTTTATGATTATTTCTTTGGATTCTTTATCAGGCATATTGTTTCTGTTTCATTTACCTTTTTGTTTTAAATTTATTTTTTCAGTGGTCCAAGATTCATTGTTTATGTACCACACCCAGTGCTCCATGCAATACATGCATTCCTTAATACCCCCTACAAGTCTCACTCAACCCCCACTCCCCTCCCTTCCAAAACCCTCAGTTTTGTTTCTCATTGTCCACGGTCTCTCATGGTTCATCCTTCCCTCCAATTTACCCCAAGTCACTTTTCCTTTCCTTCTAATGTCCTCCATGTTATTCCTTATGCTCCAGAAGTAAGTGAAACCATATGATAATTGACTTTCTCTCCTTGACCTATTTCACTAAGCATAATCTCCTCCAGTCCTGTCCATGTTGATGTAAAAATTGGGTATTCATCCTTTCTTTTTTTTTAATTTTAAAAATTTTTTAATATTTATTTTAGAGCGGGGAGGGAGAGAATCTCAAACAGACTCTGCACTAAGCAGAGAGCCTGATACAGGGCTTGATCCCACCACCCTGAGATTATGATCTAAGCCCAAGTCTGATGCTTAACCAACTGAGCCACCCAGCTGCCCTGGGTATTCATCCTTTCTGATAGAGGCATAATATTCCATTGTATTATGGACCATATCTTCTTTATCCATGGATCAGAAGAATAAACATTGTTAAAAAGTCTATACTGCCAGAGAAATCTACACTTTCAATGCCATCCTGATCAAAATTCCCCTGGCATTTTTCAAAGTGTTGGAACAAACAACTCCCAAATTTGTATGGAACCAGAAAAGACCCCAAATTGCTAAGGAAATGTTGAAAAAGAAAAACAAAGCTGGGGTCATCACGTTGCTTAATTTCAAGCTTTACTACAAAGCTCTGATCACCAAGACAGCATGATACTGGCACAAACACACACACATAGACCAGTGGAACAGAGTAGAGAGTTCAGATACGGACCTGCAACTCTACGGTCAAATAATCTTCGACAAAGCAGGAAAAAATTCTGGTGGAAAATAAATGGTGCGGGAAAAATTGGATAGCTATTTATAGAAGAATGAAACTTGACCATTCTCTTACTCCATACACAAAGATAAACTCAAAAGGATGAAAGATCTCAATGTGAGGTGGGAATCTATCAAAATCCTAGAGGAAAACATAGGGAGTAACCTCTTCAACATTAGCCACAGCAACTTCTTTCATTTAGCTTTCTTCCTATTACTTTGTCCTGTTCTTTCATTTGGGACATATTCCTCTGTTTCCTCATTTTGTCTAACTCTCTGTGTCTGTTTCTGTGTTAGGAAGGTCAGCTATATACCTCTTGAAAGTCGTTGTCTTATTGAAGAAGAGATCCTGTAGTGCCCTCCAGTGCAATGTCCTCTGTTCCCCAGAAACTGGCTCTTCAGGGGTGTCTCCTATACATGTTGTGTGTGCTCTACTGTAGTGCCTGAGCTACTTTTGCCTTTAATCCAGTCATCTGTGATGGCCCTCTTTGCTTGTTATGGACAGTGTTTTGTTCCTGTGTTGTTAGTGGCAAATGTTAGACAGTAGCACCAAACTGCAAGTCACTTTGTGTTGTGCCCTGAGAAGCTTTCATTGGTGGGTGAGGCCTATAGTCAAACCAATATCTTTCTCAGCTCACACTGCTGGGCCAGCAGTTGGACTGATGTGTGGTTATCTTCTCCTCTCCCCAGGGCAGGAGTCACTGTGGAGAGGTTCTGGCCCCTGTCAGGGCTGCTTGTACACTGCTAGATTTGTGGCACTATTTGGATGGGCTCTGGCCAACAGTGTATTGGAAGGGGCATATCTGCAGGAAAACAAAGCGGTACATTGTGTTAGCAAGGTCCATACAGTCTGCTGCAGGGAGGAAATCTGCAGCTGCCTCAGAAAACTTCTGCTAGGCTGGGTTGTAAGGTATAGTTCTGCAGAACTGCAGGGGTGGTGTCTGTACTGTTTGCAAGTTAGGTGGAGAGTGTTGGTGCTATGCCAGTTCCTGCAAGTGTCTGTGTGTCTGGGTTGGGGGATGGGAGAACAAATGGCACCTGCCAGCTCCTTTGTTTCTGGAGAAGCCTCCCAATGATCCTTGTTCCTCCAGCACAAGCTCTGAGATTAGTAAACAAATCTCACTCTTGTATACCCCAGGCATTTTTCAAATTGCTGCTTCTGTGCTTTGTCTCTGAGTGGCTGTTGTCCTGCTCTTTCTTTAAGGGTGGGAACTCAGTTTCCTTTCACTCAGCTCTCCCTGAGCTAAGCCCACTGATTTTTAAAGTTCTAGGTGTTAAGATCCACTAATTTTAAGAACTCACGGAATTACAGACCCTCTACTTTTCAAACCCAAATGATGTGGGGATTTGTCTTCCCGGTTTGGGTTCCCTATGCTTGGGGTTCCTGGTGTGAGGGTCTGTTTCTCTCCGCTTTCTTTGCCCACATTGTCCCTCTCTTCCCCAGATAGTCTTGTGAGTCCATTTGGCTCCTGACTCTATCTCCACCCTTCATACCCTCTCCATTGTGGCCTCTTTGCTATATTTAACTGTGAAAAGTCTGTTCTGCCAGTCTTTGGGTCACTTTCTGGGTTCTTTACACAGATGTATGTTATGTAGCTATATCCATGGGATGAGGTGAGCTTAGGATCCTTGTACTCTGCTATCTTCCCTGGAAGTCTGATGTGCATTTTAAAAAAAATGTCTCATCTGGAGTAGGCCTAGGTTATGATGCTACAATATAAATCCATTGCTTATGTAATGGAAAATATCCAGACAAGAATGGATAGAATGGCTCTGAGTCTGAAAACCATAAGAATTAGAAGAGGAAATGGATTGTTTAGCTGAAGGATAATTTTTTTAAGGACAAAATGATCTGTTTTCAAATAAACCTAGGGCTGTCCTATAGTTATAAAAGTGAATTACATCTATGATAAGATAGAGAAGGAATGGGGTAGAAGGGAGGTCAGTTTTAGCTAGTGGTGAGAAAGAACTTTCTAACAACTGAAATGCCTGCAATGGAATGACTGCCTCTAGGGAAGTCACTGCCTCATGGGCTGGGAGCTGTTTCAATTGTGGAGGGCAGGTCCTGGGTGAGAGGTTGGATTGAAGGACCCCTCTTCTGACCCCATGAGTCTAGGGAGACAGAGGAGACATTCCAGGGGCTTGTCAAAGACTATGGTAGAGGACATAGCACTGTAGGGGTCTGTGTCTTAATAAGAGTCAAATGAATTAGGCTGTCAGAGAGAAAATTTTCCATGCCCCAGGGTAACAAAGCCATGGTTGTTGCTGGGCTGAAGCCTAGAGTTCTGTGCCAGCATCCCAAGGAAAGAATGCACAGAGTGTGGCTCCAGCTTGGAGCTGAACCCTGAATGTGGCCAGTACAAGGCAGATGGGGGCCAGGGAGATGCAATGGTTGGGGCCTTGTTTTATTTGACTCCTGTAGCACTGGACTTGTAGGGGCAGTTAACCAGTTCCCTGCATCTTATGAGACTAGTCTGGCAATCTGAGGTTCCCAGAGGCAAGGACAAGGGCCAGAGGAGAAGAGGACTGGATCTTTTCTCTAAGTCTATGCAGAATTAAAGACTAACGTTTTATGCAGAATTATGCTGAAATTTCTCCAGTAAGCTGTGACTTGGTCATGACTTTAGACTGATGTTTTTTGTATGTGTTTGGATTTATGTTCTTTTTTGAGGTATTCATAGGTAAAGCATGAATACGAGATGCCTCTCTAGCTGGAAGACGCACAGTGGCTAACCTTCCATGAAACGATGGCTTATCCCCACTGAAATCAATGGTAAGCATATAGAGGACATGAAACATGCATAGGATTTTGTCTTAGGAACTTGTGATGGTCTGGCCTCTTTTGGTTGCAAGCAACAAAAGCCACTTCAAACTAGCTTGAGCAGAAGAGGATCCATCTTGGCTCCTAAAAACAGAAGAAGATCTGGCACAGAGGTGCACAGCCTTGGATTTTGCCATGGGGGCTGTCATCCCTCTCTCTCTCTCAGCTTGGCTTTGATTCCTTTTGCACATTAGCCAGGCAGTTGCCTGGGAGAGATGGTTCAAGGGGGATCCATACCCACAGCTCATATTCCAGCTGCCCTCTGTCTTTATCTCTCCTCTGTTGTTGAACCTAAAGGCCTGCTCTCTCCTAGACAATTGTTCTGATCAGAGGCTTTTACAAAGCAGGAAGACCCTTAGCAGGGAGCTTGTAGACATGTCCCAGTATGGTTCTCAGGGCCCTGTCCTCCTCCTTCAGCTACACGGGAGTCTGGGAAGGTTAATTTGTTTATGCTCAACTAGGCAGGTTGCCAGCATTTTGTTAACAATGCCAGGGCTCTTTAAGGGCTTAAAGTAGTGGCTGCCCCCCAGCTCTGGGTGGGAGGAGTTGGAGCCAAGGAATTGGAAACACATCTTGCTGAGCTGGCCCGAGCTTCTCAGTCTTCCCATCACTCTTCCTGCCTTCCCTTAGCCTGACATCTCAGACCCCTCAAGCTCTAGACTCAGCCACAAGCTTAGTCCTCTTGTTTGGTGGAGGGAGTTGGTCTCAGCCTGTAGCTGTGGCCCTTGGAGACTGCTTTTGGAATCATCCCAACGAAGATGGTATGGACTTCTCTGGAGGAAGCTGTTTTGCCACATGCGCAGACACAATTCATCCCTTCTCAAGGATGAACTATTTGCCTAAAATTCATTTGTGTTTGAGTTTTCCCTTCAAGGCAAGGCCAGAGGCACAAGGAATTTAAAGGAACTGAGCAGATTTATTGAGCAAGAGAAATAAGACTCAGTTTCTTATTTGGGTCCTTTCTCTTTTCTTTTGGATAAGTCTGGCCAGGGGTTTATCAATCTTATTAATTCTTTCAAAGAACCAGCTCCTAGTTTCATTGATTTGTTCTATTGTTTTTTTGGTTTCTATTTCATTGATTTCTGCTTTGATCTTTATGATTTCTCTTCTCCTGCTGGGTTTAGGCTTTCTTTGTTATTCTCTCTCGAGTTCCTTAAGGTGTAGGGTTAGGTTGTGTATTTGAGACCTTTCCTGTTTCTTGAGATAGGCTTGTATCGCTATATATTTTCCTCTCAGGACTGCCTTTGCTGTGTCCCACAGATTTTGGACTGTTGTGTTTTCATTATCATTTGTTTCCATGGTTTTTTTCAATTCTCCTTTAATTTCCTGGTTGACCCATTCATTTTTTAGAAGGATGCTGTTGAGTTTCCATGTGTTTGTGCTCTTTCCAAATTTCCTCTTGTGATTGAGTTCTAGCTTCAGAGCATTGTGGTCTGAAAATATGCAGGGAATGATCCCAATCTTTTGATACCTGTTGAGACCTGATTTATGACCCAGGATGTGATCTATTCTGGAGAATGTTCCATGGGCACTAGAGAAGAATGTGTATTCTGTTGCTTTGGAATGGAATGTTCTGAATATATCTGTGATGTCCATCTGGTCCAGTGTGTCATTTAAGACCTTTATTTCCTTGTTGATCTTTTGCTTGGATGATCTGTCCATTTCAGTGAGGGGTGTGTTAAAGTCTCCTACTATTATTGTATTCTTGTCAATGTGTTTCTTTGATTTTGTTATTAATTGGCTTATATAGTTGGCTGCTCCCATGTTAGGGGCATAGATATTTAAAATTGTTAGATCTTCTTGTTGGACAGACCCTTTGAGTATGATGAAGTGTCCTTCCTCATCTCTTATTATAGTCTTTGGCTTAAAATCTAATTGATCTGATATAAGGATTGCCACCCCAGCTTTCTTCTGATGTCCATTAGCATGGTAAATTGTTTTCCATCTCCTAACTTTCAATCTGGAGGTGTCTTCAGGTCTAAAATGAGTTTCTTGTAGGCAGCATATTGATGGGTTTTGTTTTTTTATCCATTCTGAAACCCTGTGTCTTTTGATTGGGGCATTTAGCCCTTTTACGTTCAGGGTAACTATTGAGAGATATGAATTTAGTGCCATTGTATTGCCTGTATGGTGATTGTTACTGTACATTGTCTCTGTTCCTTCCTGATAATACTTTTAGGGTCTCTCTTTGCTTAGAGGACCCCTTTCAATATTTCCTGTAGAGCTGGTTTGGTGTTTACAAACTCTTTCAGTTTTTGTTTGTCCTGGAAGCTTTTTATCTCTCCTTCTATTTTCAGTGATAACGTAGCTGGATAAAGTATTCTTGGCTGCATGTTTTTCTTGTTTAGTGCTCTGAATATATCATGCCAGTTCTTTCTGGCCTGCCAGGTCTCTGTGGATAAGTCTGCTGCCAATCTAATATTTATACCATTGTATGTTACAGACTTCTTGTCCCATGCTGCTTTCAGGATTTTCTCTTTGTCGCTAAGACTTGTAAATTTTACTATTAGATGGCGGGGTGTGGGTCGATTCCTATTGATTTTGAGAGGTATTCTCTGGGCTTCCTGGATTTTGATGCTTGTTCCCCTTGCTATATTAGGGAAATTCTCTACAATAATCCTCTCCAGTATACCTTCTGCTCCTATTTCTCTTTCTTCTTCTTCTGGAATCCCAATTATTCTAATGTTGTTTCGCCTTATGGCATCACTTATCTCTCGAATTCTCCCCTCGTGGTCCAGTAGTTGTTTGTCTCTCTTTTGCTCAGCTTCTTTATTCTCTGTCATTTGGTCTTCTATATCACTAATTCTGTCTTCTGCCTCATTTATCCTAGCAGTAAGAGCCTCCATTTTTTATTGTACCTCATTAATAGCTTTTTTTATTTCAACTTGATTAGACTTTAGTTCTTTTATTTCTCCAGAAAGGGCTTTTATTTCTCCTGACAGGGTTTCTCTAATATCTTCCATGCCTTTTTCGAGCCCGGCTAGAACCTTGAGAATCATCGTCCTGAATTCCAGATCTGACATATTACCAATGTCTGTATTGATTAGGTCCCTAGCCTTCGGTCCTGTCTCCTGCTCTTTTTTTTGTGGTGAGTTTTTCTGCCTTGTCATTTTGTCCAGATAAGAATCTGCTGTTCTCCTTGTTAAGTGAACTTGGTCTTGGCTGTATTTCTTTGATCTTCTGGGGGAGGGGCCTGTTGTAGTGATTTTCAGGTGTCTTTGCCCCAGGCGGAGTTGCACTGCCCTTACCAGGGGCCGGGCTAAGTAATCCTCTCAGGTTCGCTTTCAGGAGCTTTTGTTCCTGAATGCTTTCCGTAGAGTTCCAGAGGACGGGAATGACAATGGCGGCCTCCCAATCTCCGGTTCAGAGGAGCCGAGAGCTAGGGGCCCCAGTCTTCAGTGCGCCTTCATAGAAAAGCGTTTAATCCCTCCGGTCTAAGACTCAGTTTCTAAATTGTCACCATGTGTCCCTCCCTGTGATTCTCACCTGTAAGAATCAGGATTCTTAGTTATAAGCAATAGAAGATAATTCTGGCTGATTAATCAAGAAGCATTTGGTAAAAGGATATTGAGTGTCCTACAAAATCAGTAGAGCCTGGAGAGCCAGACTTGAGGCTACACATCCAGGATAATGTTCCATTACACGTTGCAGAACTGGCCTAATGAGAAAACAGCTGTTAACCACCACTGCTGCCAACTGGATGCTACAATTTGCATCACTGCCAGGAAGCTGATTATCACCACCTTTGCCTTTAGGGTCAGTGCCACATCTGGCCCAGGAATGTGACCTAGGCCATCCCTGCTGCCTTGCAGTCCCCTGCTTGTGTCTCAGCTGCAAAGGAGGCTGGGGGAGTGACTTGTCCCCTTTCTACCTTGGGAAGGCATGATCCACAGGGTAGGGAATTCCTCAAATGTGAGAAAGGCATTAACAAGGTACTGGGAAGCCAGACTATACCATCTGGATAAGGTGTGCTCCCCTACCTCTGTGAGGAAGCAGTTTTCATTTCACTTCAGGATGTTGTCTGATAGGCTTGAGGTAGTGACCATATCTTCGGTGTGGTAGTTGGGGGGTGGTGGAGGAGTTTGAGGCCTCTGGGGCCAAGTCATGAGCAGGAAATTGCTGCTGGTGGTAGTGATGAGAGGATGGGGGCCTGCAGGGGTTTTTCAGAGATGTCAGCAGTATCTCCAGATGCAGATGATGAGGTTCCCTGTTGTTCATTCCACTGGGTCCTTGCCTTTCAGTTTTGGATTGCTAGGCTAGAGTAGCCAACTTTCCAGAGTGTATCCTCCCTAGAGCTGTTTGATATAAAATGCTAAGTGGCCATCTAAGATTCACCTAGAAAAACTTAAAGGAGGAAGGTAACATGGGGAGCCCCAAAGTAGGACTTAATCCATCAATGCCATGCCTTTTAAAAATACCTTCTTTTTAGCTCTCCCAGCAAGATGTGCCTCCTACAGAGTCTTACTTGGAGACTGTGGTATCCAATACCTGAAACAGGTTTCCAAAAATAAAGCTGACATCTATTGAATGCCACGTGTCAGGCACTATATGGAGGGCTTTACATAAATTATCTGAGTTAATCCTCATAGAAACACCATGAAGTATGAGCTATTATTACACCTGTTTTACAGTTGAGGAAACTCGGGCTTATACAGGATAAATAGCTCAGCTGATAGTTGGCCAGTCAGTAGCAGAGCTGGGGTTTGAACCTTAGCAGCCCAATCTCAAAGCCCACACTGCTAAATTCCTTCTCCAGGGTCTTCGCAGGTAGGTACTTCGATTCCCAAAATGTGAGCCTTGGAGTCTCTTTTTCTTTTCTAGGATTCAGTCTCAATCAAGATTAGAAAAAGTTCTGCTAGGTAGGGATATCTGTATTAAATCTTGCATACACATAGAAAACCCACAGTGACAGAGTGGCGTCCCCTTCCTGGATCACACAGCCCATCATTCTTGGCTACTTAAATTTGGAGCTTGACTAAATCACTCACTTGTGAGCAAAGGATGACCAGTGTATAGAGGAGTTGAGGCTGAAGGCAGAACCTTCCAGGAGGACATTCATGTGTTTGGGTTAGATGAGCAGGAGGAAACTGCCTAGATGAGCAGGAGGATTCAGGTGTCTGATCCAAAAGGGAAAGAGAAGAATCACTGGAAAGGAGATGATGGAGAAAGGAGGCTTAATTGGGAAAGAATAAAATAAGGATCATCCAGGAAAGTCTTAGGGATCTGAAGTCCCAGGCAGTATTACGCTTTTCCTCTGGACCCTCTACTTTCCACGTTTTCTGATTATGTTTAAGATGAGTGAATAAGTCTTATCTAAGGATGGCAAGGATGTGGAGGAACAGGAGAAAAATCCAGCCTGAGAAAGGAAATCCTTAAAAAAAAAAAATCTCTCTGAAGCTACGTTCAACATCTAGTCAGCAGAGGCAGTCCCGGAGGTGAACACCTAGCTGGTGAGTGACCTGCTTGCTGGAGGGTGCTGCCCCGTGCAGCCCTCTCTCATCCTATGAGGTTACTCATGCTGATGGAGCCCTCTGCATGACAACCAGGAGAACAGGATGTTTGCATTCCTGCTTTTCTGGCAGAAGGAAGTGGGGGAGTTCTGTGCTCTGAAGGCTGAAAACTGTCAGGAAAAGAGACCAGTGGCAGTGGGACTGGGGGATTGTAGAATGTCAAAAGTCAGCATGGTATCTTGTGATTTCTGAGTTAGAGTCATTTATTCAGTTAGAGCATCTATTGTTATGTATCAGACACTGCTAACCCCAGAGCACTGAGCAGTGAGGGAGACAGACAGTCTCCCCTTCCTGGTGTTTATAACCAGGTAGAGAAGACAGTTAATCTGCAGTTGTGATGCAGTCTGAGAACGCCATGTGGGAGTGGTACTGGATGCTAAGGGAGACAGAGCCCAAACGTGGGGAGTTGGAAGTGGTATGGAAGCTAAAACCTTGAGCAGGAATTTGCCAGGGGAAGATGGTTATAGAAATAAGGAGGGGAAAAGCTAGCTTGTTAACAGATCTGAAATAAGTTCCATCTGGCAGGATATGAATTATGACTGGGACAATGTGACAGATGACCAGGAGAGTCCAGGCAGTGTAAGACGTGGCTAGCCATATGAAGGAGTTTAGACTCTGTCCTGATATTGTCAGAAAACCATGATCCCATGTAGCTTAGTGTCTGTAAAGGGTTATATTTTGAAAGGGGCACTCTAATCACCAAATGACAACTTAAATTTTTACTTAGATCTCTTAAATAATGTAAGAGGGATCCATTTCCCAACCACAGTAACAATTATCAGAAGACCCCTGTTCTCCCTAATTGTCTTACCCCTACAGCTTCCTCTGATGCTCTAAATCCCAAAATGTTCCTCCAGTGCAACTCACTTGCTTTTTCTTCTGCTTCTCTTCTTCCCCTCTCCCATAACCTGTCTTGTGTGGGTCTAATGAACAGTGCACTGAGTCCACTTAGAAAAACACTAATGCAGAGTCTGGTAAACCTTCCTCTCCATCCCCAATCCCTGGTCCTCTGTGTATGCAATCAGCCTCACAGGGTTTGAGTATTCAGGTCACCTTTGCATTTGGGCTTTCCTACACCTTGATGCCTGTACTGCGACACAGCTTTGGATTGAGGTGCGGTAGAGATGAGGAAAAGTGACCCAAGAAGACCCAGCAAGAAAGAAACAAATTAAAGCCAGGTACACTGAGCTGAGGCATGAAGAAAAGGAGCTGGGAGGGCAAATACAGGCGCAAGGCACTTGGGCAGAAAGTGGGAAATTACATGAAAACAAGAAAGCTTTAAGGTGAAAGTTGGTAAGAAGAACCAGAATTTCCCTAAATGAAGAGGATGGCATCAGGATTTTTAGAAGGCACCTGTGGCCACCTCATCTGCAGTTGAGGAAGACAAGATCGTCATGGTAGTCAGCAGGACACCACACAGTTTTATATTTTCATTCTTCTGGACAAGGAGAGAGAGGATGAAAGGGAGAGAGAGGGAGAGGGGGAGAGAGAGAGAGAGGAAGAACAGGAATGGGGAGCAGGAAGAGAGAAGCAGGAAAAGAAGACAGCTCTTCATTCCCTGCTCTACCCTCAGGTCCATCACAGATTAAGTGTACTGGACTCTCTCAGGGTCAGGGTCAGGGTCCTGATTCCTGGTTTTACCAATATTAGGTTTTAGTAGGAATGGTTGTGGAGAGTTAATTTTTTTCCCCTTAATAAATTCAAGCAGATTGGGGCGCCTGGGTGGCTCAGTGGGTTAAAGCCTCTGCCTTAGGCTTGGGTCATGATCCCAGCGTCCTGGGATCGAGCCCTGAATCGGGCTTTCTGCTCGGTGGGGTGCCTGCTTCCCCCCCTCTCTCTGCCTGCCTCTCTGCCTACTTGCAATCTCTGTCAAATAAATAAAACAAAAATCTTTTAAAAAAATTTCAAGCAGATTCATGCTTTTAGTGAGTTTTCCAGTTCTTGGAACTCTGTATGGAAAAGCCATTATCCCAGAGGCCAGCTCTAATCCAAGTGCTTCCTGGTGTAGGGCTGCCCTGCTGAGAGCCTGGGCTAGAATGGCCTCGAGGACATGAGGAGCAGGCAGTTCCAGGACAGCCAGACAGCTCTTTTGGAACCCAAGTCCTGGGCCCCAGTCCTTGTGATTCTGATTAGTTGGTAAGCCACTGAAAGATCTTCCAATGACTGGCACGGGTAGGAAAGGATACAGTTGCTAATATGCTCCCACCGTTACAGACCCTCATCCAGAGCTGGCATCTGGCGCCCAGCCTGACAGTGCAGTATGCATGGATTAATCTAGGTACTGATGTGGACTGGGCTTTTTGAGCAAGCAGTCCAGCCTGTCTGCTTAACTCCAAGGGCCCCACTGACAGACTCAGAAAGAGATTAGGTCAGCTGGGCCATTTCTTAGACCACCATCTCTAGAGAGTATGAAAACATCACCAAAAATGTGGTTAAGATGGAGAACACTGCCCTCAAGAAGGCTATTCCATGAACTCATGAGGAATGCTGTGATAAACTACTTCAAGAGTGAGATCCCAAGGGGCAAGTTTGATCAACAAAAGTCCTAAGTTGCCATTTAAGGAGGGTGGGTCCAGTTAACATGGGGATCTTGTTTTAATGGTAGTGGTACTTGTGTTTGGTGCTGGAGCAAATTGCTCAGGGAGGTTGAGAGATGGCAATTATTTTTCCCCTCTGCCTCTCCCCATCTCAAGTTTGGCTCTCTGCTAGAGCCTTGGGTTGCTTTGTCACAGCAGTCCTCTGATGGATTTATAGGAACACATCGCTTTCATTGAGAAGGCTAACTCCTGTTCTCCCTCACCCTTCAAGAGGCTTCCTCTCTTCCAGCCCTCTGTGCAGGGCCCATAAAGGCAAACACACCAGCCTGTTCTCTGATTGCCCCAGCATCTTGTCACTTGCAGGCTCCTTTCCAGCTCCTGTCCTCATTCACACAGGCTCAGTCTTGACTCTGGGCTCTGCTCATTGAGAGGTGAACTTATTCCTCCAGCGTTTTTTATTTTGGTGATACTTACCCTTCCTGGGGTTTAAACTTTAGATTCTGTGCTATGTGATGCTGTAATGACTATGGGTTTTTGGAGAGGCTCATGTAACCTCAGAGGAGAGGACCTTGCCCTAACTATCAATCGCTGAACACCTTCCCCATCAATCTCTTGGGCAACCTTGGGCATACAGGGAGGGGGTTATGTGGTCAAAGCCTTCAAGACATAACCCACTGTGGATCCCTTTGGGCCTTAAACTGTTTACTAGGTTATGCAGATCTGAGGATGGGAAAAATGTGGGCTGAGAAGCAAGGCATTTTTATGGGTGGGAAGATCTTTTAAGCTCCCTGGCAAGAGATTGCCTTTTATTGAAAACAGTACCTCCATGTTTGAGCCAAGAGACAACCTGTGAAGTTATAATTACTGATTGAACACCTACTACAGTTGATTCTGTCCTTTGTAGGAGTTCTATAAAGTTTCCTTGAATGCTGGATTACTGCATAATGAACTGTTGCTCCTAAGGGAAATACAGGGTTAAGTGAGACTCTGGTCACAGTATTGTTGTCAACCATTCAGTGTATATTCTTGTTTTGTATATGTTTCTGTCTAAAGACACCTTATTTAATATATATTGTTGATACACTAACATCAAACTCATAGCCCACAGCACTGTATCTCATGCTTGAATGAAGTTCATCTAACACACGGGTTTTCTCTATGCATTTGGTCTTGCTTGAGGGAACTCCAGACATCACCGAAGCACTAGGCTTGGAGTCCCTTTAAACAGAGAAATCACACACACACATGCAGATGCACAGAAACATGAAAATGTGGCACAGAATAGACCATAAAAAGGTTGCTTGTTTACAGTGTGCAAGCTGATACAAGAAGGCAGAGCATGACCTTGTTCACTCTCAGCCAAAACATGTGCATCAGGTGCCAGATTTTTCACTGCTCTGTGCATGTCTGTAAATGACGGCAAAAGAACATTGATTTGGGGCTTACAAATAAATGCAGCAAGTAGACAAATTTGAAAATACTAAAACTGCGAACAGTGAGGATTGAGTGGATGTGCGAGGCTCCGTCCTAGGAGGTGAAGATGGGTGTGACTCATATGCTGCAGATGTTCTCGGAAGGTCTTCATTTGACCATCCTTCTTGGCTCACTAGGATCTTGGGGAGTTTTCTGGTTGCACAGAGTCTGTGTTCCAAATGAAACATTTCCTGGGGTTCAGCTCCTTAGCCAGTAGAGGAGTGACCTTCAGCCAGGCTCACCTTAATATTTAAGGTACAGAACATCTATGGTAGTTCTGTTTGTACTGTACAAAGAACAGCCCCTTGTAATTTGGTTCTTTTTGAACAGTTGCTAATAATTTTGCACTCAATTTCCATTTAAATGGAAACATTAACCTCTGGAGCCTGGAGAGAAGCCTAGAAGGGGCTCATAAGTATGGCTCTTATCTCCCAGGCTCAGAGCGTCCCAGGAGTAATTCCAAACATACTTCTAAATCACTTTCCTCATCAGATGAGGATCTCACTCCTACTTCAAAGGACCCCTTTCCCCTCTCTCCCAGAAAGGAAGCCCACTTTCTTATTTACTTAACTGCCGCAGCATAAGAAGGTCCTTCCTTAAGTCTAACCTACAGTCTTCCTGCTGGAACATAAGACTTCTCTTTCCTCTTCCATCTCTGGGGCAGACACTGGAAACCCATTTCCTAAGCTGATAGTGAAGTGGCTAAAAAACAGAGCAAGAGACCCAGATGGAGGGTGGAAGAAGCCCAGGGGTTATCAGAAATAGCATTTTATCATCAATAATAATAACTCATGTTATATGAGTTACAAAATACTTTCATTCATACATTCTTTCACTTTATTCTTACAGTTCTTAGTGGAAAAGGTATTTTGTTTACCTGATTCTACAGATGAGGAGACTAAAGAGTAGAGTTACCCAAATGAATTAGTAACTGGCAGGGCTGGGACCCCAGAGTCCCTGGCCTTCACCCTGCATTGATCAGGAAGCAGAAATCTAGATCAAGAAACTGATGATGATAATGATGTAAACTGGAATTTGGTCACTGGATATCTCTACATCCAGCATCTTTCTCCCTTCAGATTTCCCTGAATGTGGCCATCACTGCCCTCTCTCGTGTGGCAGAGAACCCCATGCTCCTCTGAGTCTTTGCCTGACAGTAGGCCCTGAATTATTCTGAGTCCTTGGTTTCTTATGTTGTGTTTGGTTTCTTACACTGGGTTTCCCTTTTTGGCAGATATTATCCCTACTTAAATGGAGAGAACAAGCTGAGGTATGCAGATGCGAAGTGACACCTGACTACCACATATAGTTGGGCAGTTGGGACACTGCACAAAAGTACCCTCAGGTGTTGTATCCAACCAGAGGGAGTTTTGTGTTTTTTTTTTTCTTAATTTTTAAAAAAATTTATCATTTTTTAAAATTTATCATTTTTTTTTAAATTTATCATTTCAAAGGATGCCATTTCATGATTTGCACAAAGACACCCTAATCTGGAGCTGGCTCTCAGGAACACATTCAAGGTCACACATCTAGGAAGTCATATGGCCAGAGTGGAAAGCCAGGTCATCTTTCATGTTCTGGTCTGCTGTGCTTTCCTCCCTGCTAATCCTCAGTTCCAGAGCTGGGTGAGGGGGAAGGATGGGAAGGGCTGCCTCCCTGGTCCCAATTTCTAGTCATCCTCCTCAGCTTCTTTTCTTTGTTTCCAGTAACAGAACAACCTCTTTGGTCAGCTTTCCTGTTCTTAGGAGGCACATTCTCTTGTCGGCCATTTACTCTTCAGTTTCTAAGAATAGTAACAATTACAGAAGTCTGCCCATCATTCTTTTTTTTTTTTCTTGCCTTATTTAAATTCTGTTGGTTTTATCTCCTGGTAATTTTTGACTGAGCTGGAGGAGCCTCTATAGACTGTGAATAAGCGTGGAACATACACATGTGTGTTTGTGTGTGTGCATGTGGCGTGCTTACATATGTATGCAGGGGAGGAGGCAGAGAGGAATGCAGACCAGTTATCTGTTGTTAGACACTGGTTGCCCCTTGCAGGGCACACATAGGGATCTTTGCTGGATGTTGGTGACTGGGTCAAATACTTGCTGTTTGCTCTGCTAGATTCACTCTCCAGCTCTTTCTGCCCTACTCTCACCAGGGACTGACCTGATAGACTGCATCAGTGTGCTCCTTGTCCTCTAGCATTCTGCTGAGTTAGCCATTAGGGAGACCTGGTGGCTGATGGGAGGGAATGAGAAGTGTAAGTTCAGGGCATTTATCCTCTGGCCTCTTTTCTGCAGGGTTACCTTGGGCTGGCCACGTTCCTTGACCACTGCCCCTCTCAAGGCAGCCCTCTGCTGGTTTATTCCTTCTGGGTTCTGGTCACTGTGCCTTCCCTATCCTTTTGGGTTACTGTGTTCTCCCTTTCCCCTAGGCCTTGCCTGCATTTTGTAAAGAGTCTGTTGTTAAATCCTCCTTGAGTTCTCCTGATTTGAGTGTGCTTTGTGACTGCTAAAGAGACTCTCTTGGCAGTGATGGTCACTGGCTAGCTTCATTTGTAATTCATATGGTGTTCTCCATTCGTCTCTGTCCCTCCTGTCTATGTTTGGCCCCCACCTCTGCAGAGGGATAATGGAA
The DNA here is from genome assembly GCA_003697995.1 of Taxidea taxus jeffersonii. Taxonomy (NCBI): domain Eukaryota; kingdom Metazoa; phylum Chordata; class Mammalia; order Carnivora; family Mustelidae; genus Taxidea; species Taxidea taxus. The sequence goes on along the minus strand of RCUC01129716.1, from coordinate 27,306 downwards.
TGATGAGCTTTACATTTTCTCCAGCTGAGTTGTTTGCCACAGGTTAGTTCTTCTCTCTGCCCGGGGAAGCTGCTGCTCTGCCAGTAAGGAGGGTACCATCTTTCTTTTGCCTGTTGCAAGTATTCTCTCCTCTGTTGTTCTAAAAGGGTATTACTGCTGGGCCAAAAGGATTATTTAAGCATATTTTTACCCAGGAATTGGGTGTTATAACCCTTGTCTAGTTGCCCAGCTCCCTCCTTCCACACTTGGAGTGAAGCCTTGCTGCTGAGCTTTCTGACACTTCTCTGTAGACATTCCTGGGCTATGGGAGGAATTCCAGTTTGGACCACAGTATTCCTTCCTCCTTCTTACTATCTTTTAATCCTTTCTTCATCTGGTGTCCCAGTTTTCTCTCTTTTCCCCTAGACATTTCCCCTTTCTGCAGAAAAGCAAAGCCCATGTGCATTCAGCACTTTCTTTCTCTGGCTGGGTTCCCATCTTGGGTGTCCATGTGGCTTGATAGCTATTCTCTTCACCTTACTTTCTTGTGGCTCTCTGTGGGGAGGGGTGGACTGTTACCTTAGTAGTTGCTGCCTCTATGAAGGTTGGGGGGATGAAAGGGTAAATTCTGGTTCATGAATGGGGAAAAACATGGTGGCAGGGATTGGGGGCAAGGCCCATTTGGAGTAATGGCTTGTTACCCTCCTAATGTCTTTAAACACATATCCCCACAATAGAGATTGATTTCCTTTCAACAATGCTTATTTCTTTTTAGCAGTTCAATTTCATCTCTATTTCTTGTGAGAAAAAAAAAATTCCTCTCCTATGTGAGACTAAATTGCAAAACTCTTTGTATTTAATGATAATTAAAGGTGTTCCCAGATATCTTCTTCTAAATCTTGGGGTGGAGAAGCCCATTTTACCCCACTACAAGAGCAAAAAGGCAGAGGGTCTTGAGGTGGAAACTCCTCTGTGATTGGTTAGTTTCATATGTTAAGGGGAGCAAAAGACATGACCCTAGAGTATGGCACTTTTAACTGTGGATTATTTTGAGCTAAAGGCAATTAAGACCCAGCACACTTAAGAAAAACTTTTCTCGGGGTGCCTGGGTAGCTCAGTGGGTTAAAGCCTCTGCCTTCGGCTCAGGTCATGATCCCAGGGTCCTGGGATCGAGCCCCGCATCAGGCTCTCTGCTCCACGGAGAGCCTGCTTCCTCCAATCCCTCTGCCTGTCTCCCTACCTACTTGTGATCTCTGTCAAATAAATAAATAAAATCTTAAAAGAAAAAAAAAGAAAAACTTTTCTCTCTCCCTTAACTACCTAAAACAACTTAGATAGGGTCTTAGCTCAGAGAGAGACCTTATACCAGGGATAACTTATCTGAAAGATGTATCTATCTGTCAGGGCAAACATCTAATTACCAAACATCTATTCTTATTGTCCTGTGAATTACCTTCTTCCCTTTTGAAGCCCAAAGCCCTATCCCATTTTTTTTTTTTTAAGAGAAAGAGAGCATGCAAGCAGTGGGGGGGAGGGGTTAGAGGGAGAGAAAGAATCTTAAGCAAGCTGCCCAGTGTGAAGCACAATGCTGGGCTTGATCTCAGGCCCCTGAGATCATGACCTGAGCCAAAATCAAGAGTCAGATGTTTACCAGCTGAGCCACCCAGGTGCTCCCTCCCCCCATCCCATTTCTTAGCTCAGGATGGCACAGTAAGGCTTCAACTGACTGATTTGGTTCTCATATTTTTATGGGGCTTCTGTATGTATGTTATTACTTTCTTGTTGTTTTTGTTAATTTGTCTTAAGTCAATTAATAGACCAGCTGAAGAACCTAGAATGGTAGAATAAAAATTTTGCATCCCCTCGTGTCAAGTTGGTTAGGCTGTGGTGCTCAGTTGTCTAGTCAATACCAGTCTAAACATTGCTATGACAGTAGTTTCTTGAGAGATTAATCTTTGAATCAGTAGACTTTGAGTAAAGCAGATTATCCCTCTTTAATGTGGGTGGATTTCATTTCATCAGCTGAAGGCCTTAAGAGCAAAGACTGAGGTTTCTGGAAATTGAGGTAATTGGGCCTCCTGACTACAACATAGAAACCTTACCTGAATTTCCATCCTGCTGCCCTGATAGGTTTGGACTTGAGCTACAACAACAACTCTTAGCTGAATCTCTAGGTGGGACCCACCAGGTCTATAAAATTTGGACTTTGCAGCCCCCCTCTCCCAACCCATCCAACCAGTCATTTTGCTTGAGCCACTTCCTTAAATTCTCTCCCTTTCTCTCTCCCTCTTGCCTTCTCCCCCAGTACTCCATCAGGAGAGAAGGTCAGTGCTACCTGGGGAAGCTTCCTTCATCATGAGTGGGATAGATGTGTTCCATCCACTACAATAATGGATAGAAAGTGCCAGCCACAGTGTCTGACACAGAGGGAAAACTCAGAGTAGGTCAGGTCTCTGTCCCATCTTCCCTTTCCCCTTGCCTCCAGTATTCTGTCCTGCTCTGTTTCCTCTCCTCTTCACTGATAGAATCAGCGCCAGATGGAACCATATTGGAGCCTGAGGCAGAAGGAAAAAACAGTAATACTGGTCTTGTCTTTATTCTGTTCTTTACGGATTTTTTGCATTGATTTTGACTTTTAAAATACTACATTAGCATATTCTTTATCTTGATTACTGAGTATTTGGTACTCTTAAATTTTGTGCCTGAGGCAAGTGCCCTGTCTTGCTCTTCACCCTGGTACCAGCCCTGCTTGTCAAAGGTAGTTGAAGAGTAACCTGAAATTTCTTTCCTCAGCAGCCAGCCCTTCCTGACTCTCTTGGGTTAAGGTTTCATTTGGTGTGGTTTTGAAAAATATGTATGTTCTTTCCTGAATATGCTTGTAGGTAAACAGAGTATCATTGAAAAGTGATGCAAGAAACTAGTGAACATAGGTTGCTTTTGGTGAGGGGAAATGGGAATGACAGGGAGAGAGGAAGGGAGATTTACCCTAGAAAATGTTTTTAAACTCTTAAGGAAAACCATTAAGATAATTTTTTTTCTTGTGAATACATCTAAACCCACATAACCTGAACACGACTATACTATTGGCATCTTGCAGTAAAATCAGCCCACACTGTTACTGTCCAGCCTATCTGGCATTCTAGAAGCAGCTTGTCGAGGGAGCTGAGACAGAGTTTGAGGCAAAAAGCCCAGAACTCAAAGGGAGAGCTACAAAGGAGAGAAGTTGATCTCATTTGTCTCCCTCTGTCTGGGCAACAGTGAGCTCTGATTGACTTGGGGGTGGGCAAATGGCCTCTTCTCCATTTATCCCAACTTTCATCACCTTCTGAGCTTTTTCTCAATTTCTACCCTTTTCTTGAGGTTTTAGACACTCAGTTCCATGGGCTCCCCCAAGGAATGTTTTAGACAATGAAAATCATCAAGTGATAATAATACCCTCTTTTTATGGGGGTTTGAGAAAGTCATTTCTTTTCAGATTTTCTACCTGCTATTTCAAGTCTCAGATTCATACTTTCCACAAATTATCATCCTATTGTCAGGAGAACTTCAAGAAGCCTCCTGTGGTGAAGGGATTTCAGACTGGCTTCCTTCCCTTTCTTCTGGAAGACTCTAGGATTTGCTAGTTTTCTGTCTCTTTTCATAGCTGCCACAGCCTATTCTACCTCTTGGGGTTTTCTTTCTTGAGTTGAAGATATCTTTTCGAATTCTAATTATTGTTATGATTATCTTACCTTGGGGATTAAGAGGAAGAATTTGAATAAATTTCAATTTGTGCACTCTGTGCATGGGATCATCTTGGCAAATGTTTTTTTCACCTTGGGGAAAGACAGAAGTCAAAGCCATTTGGTTGTCCAAGGTTCTGATAGACGATTCAAAGGTGTCATGAGCTCAAAACAATTTCCTGTGGTCCACATGATTCAGCAGAAGAATGTTTTGGTTCACTGAACATCCCCAAAAGTCAAATGATATTTGGGGTTTGGGGAAGGGACATAGAGAAGGTCTGGGCTCTGGTGATGTCCTTGGGTGCTGTTGGTGGCGCTAGACCAATCCTGTCATGATAGGGACTTAAGATTCAGTACTTCACTCTGACTCTCTCATCAGCCTGTAACATCAGGTCTGTTGTAAGCCTAGATCTGTGGGTGTGATTTATTTACCCAGGGGCTCAGAATAGACAAGGGGGCTGGGAAGCTGGTGCCTTTCCTGTCTTTTCGTTTTGTTCACACATGCAATAAATAGACTTCTTTTCTATTTTTAATTGTCTCATGTTACAGAGTGTTTGACTCAGATAAGCCATTTGAGTGGACCAAGGAGAATAGAAATAGGCTATAAATGATTGAAATTAGCCCACTGAAGTCATCCTCCAGCACCCTCAAGATTGCTGCTCTATTTCCTCACTGTTGTGAAGCATATAGACAGTGCCTCTCACTCTAAGGGACTTTAAATCAGTAGTTAATAGAAAAAAATTGGGGGATAAAACCAACAAGTGCATGGCAGGTATAAAGATTCAGCCAGTTTTCTGAAGACATGTGCTATTCTTTGATCCATGTAGAAATGTAAATGGGGCTGTCTGTTGTTTTTTTAGAGTACTTCCTCAGGCTCCCTCCTTCAAGGACTAAGAAGGAGCTGCTCTATCTCACTTTATTACTAAGCCTTTGGGTGGAGCTTCTCAGCTCTCCTCTCTACTGGGCCAGGACTCCCTTTCCTCTCCAAGCCCTGGAAACCAGAGCATCAGGTGCATGCCATTCCCAAGTTAAAAATGAGAAATGGGGGATGGGTGTCTTTTCCCAGTATTTGGAAAACATTAAGTTAATAGATGGAATTTTCTCTACATTAAATTTCTTTCTCTTAAGCTTTTGACAACAGCTACTCCACTTATCTAAACTAGAATCTAGTAGTAGATGGTGCCTGATCCTGCAAAAATTTTATGTTGAGCTATTTGAAGTTTAATATGTCCGTATTTCATGATGTTCCATAAAGAGCACTGCAACTGTTAGCTGTATAACCATAAAGGACAAGCTTGATTAACACTGGAATAGATCATACATGTGCTTCTTACCTCAAGTGGGGCATTTACATCTTGGAAAGATGGTGGGTCCATTTCAAGGTTTGTATTTCTGAACATCTTCTATTTACCTCTACACACAGCATAAGAAACTTCAGAAGATGGATGAGCCATTTAACACCCTGGTGTCTGCTCCTTGAGCTTCTTACATCCCGTCACATTTTCTTCTATTCTTCCTTGGTGCCCTCACTCTTATGACCATACACTGCACTTTGCAATAAACAGAAACTAGACCACTTCCCAGATCTCAATTTCAAACCTACTGATTTTCCAGCCCACTCCTCTTGCTCTCCCTTTCTTGCACAGGTCCCTCCTCTATCACAGATCTCTGACTTCATGGAGACCCTTAATCCCTTGACCCCATTTGTTTCCCATTTTCTGTCACCACCTGCCTAACTTTACTTCCTTCCCTTCCCAACCTAGAATCTATGGTCTGTCATCACAGTTCCTGCACAGATGGCTCCAGCTCCTTCTCTCCTCTTTCCCTCTATTGAACTTGGCTTGCAAAACTCCTCTGTTGGACTTCTAAATACTGCTTTCCTTCTCTGTACCTGCTCCTGAGCAGCAGCTGAACACTAATGAAGAAAGTCACAAAATAAACTTTTTAAAGTAAAATCCATGATGATGCATTACAGTTGGGCACTCATCACTGTTTGGAAACCTTATGCTGTCCTTCTGGTGGACTCACTATCCATTTCCTGAGATAATTTCATGCCTTTTCTCTTCAGACTCCCCATTCCTGTATTCCACAGTCCTTCTCTGTTGATGACCTCAGACTTTATTGTGGAAATAGAAACTATTAAATGCTAACTCCCTACTGAACCTTGAAATCCACCTGTATCAGAAACAATTTCTTCTTTTCCTCCTACTACGATGGAGAAAGTATCCCTTCCTTATGAAAGGCCAATTCTTCCTCAATGTCCCTGGTTCTGTCTTCTTTCAGCTTTCCAAAGCTTGTATTTCTTTGGTTACCCCACCTCTATTCCATCATTCATTTCTCCTGCTCAACCAAATCATTCACATCATCAAACATGCTCTAGCACCTCCTTCCTTACAAAACATCAAAAACAATAACCTTCCCTTGAACCTGTGAATGTATCTAATTATTTTGTTTGTTTCTTTGTTTATTTCTTTTTGTTTATTTGTTTGTTTGCTGGGAGAAGTTGTTTTAGTCTCATACCTCATATTTACTACTTAGCCCATTCTCATTTTCTTTTTGCTTACACATTACTGAAACTGCTCTTCCTAAGGTCATTAGTGGCTTTCAGATGGCCAGATCAATCCTCACCTTTACCTCTCAGCAGAATTTGACACCATAGATTACACCTCCTTCTTGAAACATGCAGCCCTTTGTGGATTCTGTGATTTCTTGGCTCCCAGTTTTCTTACTACCCCACTATCCACTCTTAGTTTTCTTTTTGCTGGATTTGTCCTTTTTGCTGGACTTCTAAATGCTGGACTTTCTTGAGGCTAGACCATGAACTCCTCTTTACAAGTCTCTTTCTAGATGTTCTCATTCTCATGACATTAAAATACCACGTGTCTTCTGACAATTACCAACATTCTGTCTCCAGCCCAGCCCTGTCATCTGAATGCCAGACTTGGTTATCCAAATACCTACTTCATGTCTTCTCCCAGATGTCCCACTGATACCTCCTAATTATCATGTCTAAAAGAACTCTTCACTTCTACCTCTTCAAGCCTGCCATAAACCTGACTGCTCCATCTCAATAAATGTCACTGCCACCTATCCAGTTACCTAAAGTAGAATTCTAGAAATTGTTCATGATACTTTCCTTTTTCTCACTCCCTCTTATCCAATCCAATGATAAATTTTGTCAGTATTGCCTCCAAGATACATTCTACTTTCATTTACCTCTTTTCTACTGCTTTCCCTGATCTGCACTACTATCCTTTCCCCATGGAACTATTGAATTATCCTTCTAATGAGGCTTATTATTTCAACTTTACCTTTTTTAAAATTTTTAAAAATTTTTTTAAAAGATTTTATTTATTTATTTGTCAGAGAGAGAGGGAGAGAGAGCGAACGAGCACAGGCAGAGTGGCAGGCAGAGGGAGAAGCAGGCTCCCTGCCGAGCAAGGAGCCCGATGTGGGACTCGATCCCAGGATGCTGGGATCATGACCTGAGCCGAAGGCAGCTGCTTAACCAACTGAGCCACCCAGGCATCCCTCAACTTTACCTTTTTAAGTCTCCAAACAGCATCAGGGATGACCTTTACAAGATATATATATTAGGTCATGCCATCCACCTGTGTAATACCCTTTAGTACACTGAGCTGAGACTAGGTCCAAACTCTTCCTTGGCAAACACAACCCTGTTCAGTCTGCCCTCTCTTCCCCTTCAGTAGGTACCACACTCCCATTCTATTCATTCCAGCAGATCTGGCTTCATTTAAACACGCCACAGTGGGAGCACCTGGATGGCTCAGTGGGTTTATCCTTTGCCTTCGGCTCAGGCCATGATCTCAGGGTCCTGGGATGGAGCCCTGCATTAGGCTCTCTTCTTAGCAGGGAGCCTGCTTCCCCCTCTCTCTCTGCCTAACTCTCTGCCTGCTTGTGATCTCTCTCTCTCTCTCTGTCAAATAAATAAATAAAAATCTAAAAAAAAAAACCACACAACACACACCACAGTGTCTCCCTCCTCTGGTGTGGATAGCTGCCCCAGGCTGTGAGCCTGAAATGATCTTCCTGGTTTCTTCACATATCTGTTTTCTTTTCCTCTTTCCAATGAGACCTCATCACAGAGGTCTTTTTTAACCCTTATATCTAAAGAACATGCCCACCTTCCCCCTTATTATCTAGTCTTTTATTTCTTTGTTTCACTGCACTTAGCATAATGCAGAGGGGCTTTTTGCTTATGTTTTATAATCTCTATTGGAATTTAAATTCTGAGAGCAGGAACTATACCTTCTGTGTTTCACATCATGTCCCCTATGCCTGGTAGAGTACCTGATTTTCAGAAACATTTCTAGGTTGGATGGATGCAGTAATAATGGATGTTAAGTAAAGATACACACTGTATCCAGCCCATTCAATACTGTTCATGGATCTCAGCTTCTTTTTCCATCAGAGTCTCTTCCTTTCTTGGATATAAGTGGTTACCCTGAAATTGCTTAAACTATTTCTCCTGGAAGATTAGTGGGAGACCAAAACCAACCAGTTAGGGTTCTTATTTTTTAGGATTTGTCCTGCTGCCTCCAATCCAACAGTCACTGAAGAGTAGGGAATGTGAATTAATAGAGAAACCAGGGCAGTGAAGGTGTTGACTGAATCCCAGCACTGCCACTCATGAGTGTGTAACTTTGGGCAAGACAGCTGTCTCTGACTTTCCCATTTTCTCATTGTAAAATACAGAGTAATATCTATTTAATCTACTTCAAAGGGCTGTGGTGGCAATTAAGAGGATTAACATAAGTGAAAGACCTTTGTAAATTGTAAAGCATTGAATAAATGATTTCCAGGAGTTTCATGGAGCTCTTGACAGGAAGTAAACAGTGACTTTCAGATCCCTCCGAGTAATGATCTACAGAATGTCTTACATAGTGCTTGACTTCTGCTGGTCTGGGGCTTCACTGAAGTCCTCTGGTCTCTTACCACTCCCAACACCAAAGCACTACTTGCCCCCCTTTTTTTGTGGTGAACAAACTTGTTAGTGTTTGCTCCATAAAGCATATTTCCTGTCTGGCAGGAAAGTTAGAACATGGGGCTCACTGGCCATTGGGACAGAACCATGCTCCGGAACCAGGGGGTGATATTTTCTGTTTGAGTCTGCCAAAGCTGATGGTCTGGAATATCCCTACACCTGCTGCTCAGCATGCCCCTGCCACCCTTAACCCTGCTGGAAGGGAACCGGAGCCAGCCTTGCTTCCCACAGTGTCTACACAGACGCTTCTGTTGGCTTGGCTGCTATAATCTTAGATCTCATGGATACAAAGCCTTAGCTCATATAGAACACCTACCTGCCCAATGCTCACAGCTCAGGAATGAGCTGGGAATGTTGCTTTACAAAACCGTTTCCTTAACCTCCCCAGCTTGGGAGTATTTGGTTCCTGTGGTGCTTCTGGTGATTTCACCTGGCCATGTCCCAGCCTTTCCAGAACTTAAAGTTTGGCTTGTGCCATGCCTTTCTGTCTTCTGTCTCATCCACCCCTGGCTCCCTGTCTTCTCTCCTAACCTTCTGTCACCCAGAAAGGCAATTTTCATGGATCTCCTTATTCATGGAGACTCCACATCCTGTTTCACAGACTATACTGTAGGAGGTATTCAGTGCAAGTGTGGAGTGTCCAGAAATCTGTGTCATCCAGGTGGGGCTGGAGCTCTCTGCTCCACACACCACCGTGCAGTCCTGCCTCTAGTCTTTCTCCTGCTGGAAAGTTCTGCCCACCATGTTGTCCCTGAGATCAGTTTTTACATCTCTTACCCCAACATTCAAATCCTTCACAATGAGGCTCTAAGTATTCTCTCTATGCCTTTTTCCCCCGGCACTGTAAGTCCCTCTGTTTTGGTCCCACTGTTCACTAACTTCCTCTCCTTTCCCTGCCTCACTCTCTCCATCCTTAGGCTTGCTCCAAGAAGCCATCCTACCTCCATTTGGCCCATCCTTCTCTTTCTCCTTCCTCCTGGCATTTATTGTTTGCATGGCATAAAGTTACCTCTTCTTTGCTGTGTTGTATCAGTAGCCTAGTGTTTCTTACTTTAGTTTTTACTCTACTACCCTGAATACCTGACTTTGCCCTTAGGTTAGTTCCTTGAAGGGCGAAGACTAGATATTACAATATTACTAATACAGTGCCTGGCCCTGTGGAGGTGCTCAAAAACATGCGTTGAGTAAATGAATAGGTGAATGGGTAATAAAAGTGTATTTTCTTTAGTATGCTTTTTTAGGGGGGGGCGAAGCACAGGATTTCCTCATTTCAGTTCGTTCTTAATCCCCTGGAAATAGTACCCTGCAATTTTCTCATGTTTTTTCTTTGAGACATTTCTGCCTTGTTCTGCCTGAAGAGTCATCCATTCAACAAATACATATATGCTACTGTTTTTAGCGCAGCACTTTTATTAGACTGAAGTTTAGACTTCAGTTCTACTTTCCCCTTTCATTACCTTTTATTGTCTGTAATTTTTTTTGAAAAAATTTTAAATTGAAGCTTAATTGATGTGCAACATACTAGTTTTAGGTGTACAACATAATGATTTGATACTTGTGTATATCCCAGTGTTTCTTGTGTCTTAGTTTTTTCTTCCCTACTAGATTTTAGGTTTGTGAAGCTGGGGTGGTATCTTTGCATAGTGGTTAAGAGCATACAAACAAATTTGAGCTCAAATTGCACCTCTACTATTGATCAGTAATGTTTAGCTAGTTACTTCCCTGGAACACTATGGTGGGGATAATAATAGACCTTATCAGTTCAGGTGGAAATGTGAGAAACAAAACAATAATGTATGCAGTGCATTGAGCAAAATGCCTAGGATATAATAAATATTCAGAAAATTACAGTAATAATAATAATGGTTATTGGTTTTTAAAGTCCTTTATTCTACAACACATATATTGAGGGAAAAGTGTATAATAGGTTCTCAACCAACAATTGTGGCTTATCCACAGATGAATTTATAGCAAGACCTAAGAGATGTAAAGGACAGACCCTTGAACAGACTTGCCAGACCGTACACATAGTTTAGCTGGGATCAGTGCCTGGGTCTAATGAATGCTAGCCTAGGGCTCTTTCCCTCCCCCCTTACTGTGAAGTAGACCAAGGAGGTCCTCCTGGGAGAAGAAAGGGAGGAGGCTATCTTATGACCCCCAAGAAAAACACATCAAAATAAATTTAATAATTAGTTTATTAGGCATTGTTTGGTAAGAAAGTGTGGAAGCTGTAGGGAGATAGATTTCTTTTTCCTTAATCAAAGGAAAAATGTTTGAAAATTAAAGCAACCTGAAGATGGCATGGGTTGTTACCCCATAAAGTCTCAAGTTCCCTAGTACAGAAGGCATTCAAATGAGGCCAGATGGCCACTTGCAAGGGATGTTGTGGACAGGATTTGCAAGCCAGGCAGGTGGCTGGCCAAGGTGACCGAGCAGTTTCCTCTACCATTTGAGCCAGGCTAGTACTGGACACATGGGTTGGAGAGCAGCAGCTGTTCCAGAACCTGCCACTGTCCTTCATTTAACACTACACACCCCCATTATGAAGCCAACAATTCCCATATTCAAAGGACCCAGCTGCAGAGTCCTGAAGATGGGAGATACCATAGTATCTACCAAGTTTTCAAGAATTCTCCTAAACCATGATGTGTATCAGTTATTCTAACTGGGCCTAGAGGAGGCTCTAGCATCTGCTCCAGCCCTCTGCTGTCCTTGTTCTCTCTACCAGGAGGACTCAACTCTCCCAGAATCCACTCACTGTAGCAGTGTTACACTTGCACAGTGAACCCCTAAGACACCAAATCATTCTGTCCCTTTGTCTTAAAAACTAACACAGACCATAGTCCCTGGGCAGTGGAGAGCTGTCCCTTTCTTCACTACAGAGTGCAGTTTATCTCTGTGGATGGCCTCAAAGCTCCTAGGTTCCTGAGCCCTGCTAGTAGCAGCCCCAGTCCCTCTGGGCTCAGCTGCAGAGGTGCCCTGGGGTCAGAGCACTGCAGGGAGAGCATAGCTAATGGAGGGAAGGAGGGGGTGGGCAGCCACTCAGAGCAAGTCGAAACCTGACAAATGGAGAGACTTTGTGTGAGATCAGCAAAAGAGGAGACACAGACACTTGACCTGGTTTGGAATTATTGCAAATCCATCAGGCTCTGTGCAAATTGAGACCATAATTCAGACTGTTCATATCGTCACCAGCATCCCCATTTCCATTAAGCCCTGCTGTCCATCTCCCCTGGGCCTGGCTCTGTCCAGCACCTAATTGAAGGGGTCAAGCTAGCACTAAATTAACAAGCCACTGTGGAGGGGTCACCCCCACCCCAGCCTTCCAACTTATAGTCTATGGTTAACCTTGGATAGATTCCTATCTCCTTCTCAGCCTCAGATACAGCTTCAGCTGAAAGGGTGTGGTACAGGGACCCATACACAGTGGGTTTGAACCCTAACTCTGCATCTTATTAGCTATAGGGCCTTGGAAAATTTATATAAACTGTTGAAACCTTGGCTTTCTCATTTGTAAACTAGAAAAAAGACATACCTGCTCTATCTACCTAGCACTATATCTGGTGTTAAGCTAATGTTGATGATGTATGCAAAGGCGCTTTGAAGTTTATAATATGCTGTGCAAATATGGGCGGCTGTGGGTGCTTTCTTGGGTGACTTCCAGGGGCTCTCTGCTAAGTGAGAACCCAGCAGATGTCTAGCATCTGTCCAGACTGTCCTTGTCTCAGGGCTTGGTGCTCTGTCTTGTCCTCCTGTGGATCATGCCCCTTCAAGTGGGAGGCTCAGCCAAAGCACATCAAGTGCCATGAGGGCTGGCAGCAAATGCTGCGATGTCGGGGTCCCCACCCTCTCTCTGCTCAGAGGAAAGGGAAAGTGGACAAGGACATTTATCATGCACCTATGTGTCAGGCCCTCCACTGACTGTTCTCTGTGTCCTCAGAAACTCTGCTTGCCCTCACAAAACCCCTTTCATGTAGATATCATTATCCTCACTTTATGAAGAAGGAAGGGAGGCAGGCATGAAGGAATTAAGCAGTTTACCCAGAGGAAAGGGATGAGAATGGATGGTGGGGGCCTGGATTTGATTCTCTCTGCTTCAAAGCCCACCTCTTCTGATACCACTTGCTGTCTTTAAATTGACCTTTCTGCACTTGGTCCTAGCTCAAGGTCCCCCTCCAGTTCACCTGGGTGTGTGCCCACCCCCCCACCCCCCAATGTCACCATGCCTGGCCCTGTGCCCACGACACTGGCCACCAGTCCCCCAGCTCCTTTCCACCTGCCATGTCATCCCGTGCCTTTGTTCTCCCCACCTTGGCCTCAGCCCTGTGACCCTGCTGGGGCTGAGGCTTCTCTATCTGGGGGCTCCCTAACCTGGCCTGCAGTGGGGTACAGGTTGCTGAACTCCAGTCCTTATTAGTCCTTGTTCTCTTGTACCTCCCCCCCCCCCCCCCCCCACTACAGGACTTCTTTCCTGGATCACAAAAATAATTTTCAATTCAATATTGCAAAGGCTTCTTTTCTAAATTAAACCAAACGGGAGAGCAGCCTAGAGGGGCAAAAGATCTCTCCTTAACATTGAAATAGAAAATTAGCCAGGAGGGGTGAGATAATGTCAGAAGAGGTCCTCAGGGGGCTATTCTAATCCTATTTCCCATGTGGAGCCATTTGAAGTCTGGCTGGGCCTGACCACCTGCTTTAAGAACATGCAGATCTAAGGGAAAAATTAAGTTAACTGCCACAGAGGCCTTGACTACCAACTCTCAGGAAACCTTTGGAAACCTAACTTAATTGATCATGTTTTGCTGAAGATGTGTTTTCATATGTGCACAGTGGCCAGGCTCTGGGTTACACAGCCAAGCTAACCCATATCATTCCAAGGCCCCCTCATGATATGTACCCCCATTGCTGAGGAGAGCCCTCTGAATTCTCCTCCAGAGGAGGCTCCAAGTGCACACCTAGGGGCTCTGTCCTTTCAGCTGGAATGGGATTGCTAGTTAGCACCTTGACCTCCTTCCTGTGTTTCAGTGCTGATTCAGTCACATAGTAGCTGTGGTCTTCTTGTGCAAGCCACTTAACCTCTCTGAGCTTCAGGTCCTTCATCTGAAGATGAGAAGACCTACCTCATGGAGAACTTGAGATGATTATATTTGCATAATGCTTATAAGGCTTTTGTTCCAGTGTTAGCAAATATTAAACATTTAATAACCGTTTTTACTTTCTTTGTATCCATTTCTTTGTAAAATGAACACAATTTTGTGAGGGCAAATGAGAAAATGTAGGTTAGAGTACTTTGGAGGTGTTCAGGGGAGGGTGTGATGTGTTTTTGTTATGATTTTACAGAGGGAACAGATAGTCCTTTCCCCTCTGTGTGAGTCCATGAACCTCAACCCCCAGCAGAGCAACTCTCCCACCTTCTGGGTCTGGCTCCAAACTCAGGAGCCAGGCAGGTCCTGCCAAAGAGCAATCCCTTATAATTCCCTACTGGAATAATGAAACTGTCCCCTGAGTGGGCCTCTGACTCCTGACAGGGTGTCTTATCAGATATGCCAAGCTGATAAGCCACATCTTGAAAGTTATTTATTACCAAAGGTCTGAGATAGCCCCTGTGAGAGGAAAGGGAGGAGAATGGATGGTGGGGGTGAAGGCTGGTCTCATTCTCTTCCTGATTCTCAGGAGCCAGCTGGGCCTGCTTTGGAGAACACTGCTCACTGTCATTTTTCCTTTCTATCCTCTCAAAGGTTTCCTGCACCCTCCAAGCATTCATGATAATACCCTGTTCTGTTGTCCTTATTTTCTCATTTCATGTAGTTATTCTGGTAGCTGATTTTTGCAAGCCCTACCCAGGTGCCTGGCATATACAGGAAAGAGCTTAGGATTTAGCATCAGAAAACCCAATTATGACACTAGCTGGGAGATACTGGGGAAAATAACTTAATTCTTGTTCCCTCTGTTTTCCTCATTTGGTAAAACGGGAATAATAGTCAAATGAAGTAATAGAAGTAATAGGCATAAAACTGCCTTGCAAACATAAAGTGCCATACAAAACTAGTAACAAGGCCACAACCTTGGAGCCCTCTTTCTTCTTGGTCCAGGCCCTTGTCTTTCTAGCTACTTGGTAAAATTAAAGAAGAGAAAAGTTGGCACTTATTAGAAAGCAGTAAGTGCCAGTGCCTTTACTTTAATAAGTTTTATCATCTGTGTTATGGAGGTGAGAAGACCTAAGCTTTGTTGGTATTTGTTCAACTACACACAGTTAGTCGTTAATCAAAGACTGGAATTTGGATCTGTCTGCCTCTAGAAGTGGGATTTTCCTGCTGTGGTAGGCTGAATAATGGCCCCCCCAATATGTCCACATTCTCATTGCCAGAACCTGTGCCTATCACCTTATGTGCCAACAAGGGACTTTGCAGATATGATTAAGTTACAGATCTTAATGTGGGGAAATTATTCTGGAGTATCCAGGTGGGATTGATGTAATCATAAGGATCCTTACAGAGAGAAGGAGATATGAAGACAGTAGCACAGGGAGGTTTGAAAATACTGCCCCCCACCTCCACTCCCCACCCCCGGCTTTAAAAATGGAGGAAGTAGCCATGAGCTAAGGAATGCAAGAAATACAATTCTAGAATTTGCAAAGCTAGGAACTGAATTCTTCCCTAGAGCCTCCAGGAGAAACCAGCTCTGATGACACCTGGACTGTGGGCCAGTGAAACTGATTTTTGGCTTTTGACCTTCAGAATTAGAAGAAAATAAATTTGCATTGTTTGAACCACTAAGTTTGCAGTAATTTGTTACTGTAGCCATAGGAAACTAATAAACCACTATATCATGCCATGTCTTTTGTTTACCATTTTCTATTTTCTTTGTTGCCCCAAAGATCCAAATTATAGCCTTCCCTAACCTTCCTATCCCCCGGTGGGAGCAGGCAGTCTTTCTTGGTCAAAACAGCTGGGAGACAAATACTAAACCTACACATCCTAGGAGACCAGCGCTGGGTAAGGCATTGTGAAAGGTGCCACAAAGTGGCCCTCAAGGAGTTTAGTAGCTATTTATGGTGTAGCCCTAAAACTCAATGGTGCAAAACAGTGTTTTATCATCTCATGCTTCGTGTTGGTGGGAATCCAGTTGCTGTTTAGCACGTATGCAGTTGTGTTTCAGGGTCTCTCGATCTGCAGTGAAGATGTCAGCTTGTCTGCAGTTATCTAAAGGTTTAACCAGAGCTGAGGATCCACATTTAAGATAGAGAAAAAGTTTGCTGTTTAGCATCAGAAAACCCAGTTCTGAAATTTCATTTTCTAATATGTTGCTCATGGAGTTGTTGGCAGGACTCAGTTTCTTGCTGGTTATTGGCACAAGGTTTCAGGTCCCTCCTTCCATGGGCCTCTCCATAGGGCTGCTTGGGTGTCTCATGACATGGGCCCCGGTCTCCCCAGAGTACTAAATCAAAGAGAGAGAGAGGTTAGAAGGAGAGGAGAGCAAGAGAAAAAGATGAGCTATGAATCAAGGTTTATAAGAACATCTCACTTGGACCTCGGGGGGAAACAGGAATGGCAACAGAGAGGTCAGCAGTACAGTCTTAGTTGTGGCACCTGATGGGTGCTAAGTACATATAAAGTGGATGAAAAATAAATTTCTGGAAGCAATTAAGCAGTGCTTTTGAAGTCAGCAGAATCCATTGAGTTAAATGAGTTAGGTGAGAGAGGTGTTCTTCATTCATGATTGTTACCCTGAGATTCTCTCACTCTAGTGGAATAATACATGTTACAGGTAGACAGAATGCCAGAGCTAGAGGTGACTTAGGGAGGGGCTACTATAGCCCCTCCTTTTAGAGATGAGGGAAGCTGGGTGCAGCTGACCTTGTGTGCTGGTGCTGAGCTCCCTAGGTGGCACGAGTAGTAGGGGGAGCAGGAGGAGTGTATTAATTTCCTGGGGCTGTCATGACAAAGTACCACAGACTGGGGGGCTTAAACAATGGAAATTTACTGTCACACAGTTCTGGAGGCTAGATATCCAAGATCAGGGTTCCAGCAGGGTTGGTGTCTCTCCTTGAGAGCCTCTCCTTGGCTTGCACGTGGCTACCTTCTCATTGTGTCTTCCTATGTTCTTTTCTCTGTGTGAGTCCCTTTTGTCTTATATTTTCTTTCTCCCTCTCTCCCTCCCTTTCTTTTAAAAGTAGGTTCCATGCTCAGTGTGGAGCCCAACACAGGGTTTGAACTCATGATCCTGAAATTAAGACCTGAGCTGAGATCAAGAGTTGGACACTTGGGCACCTGGGTGTCTCAGTTGGTTAAGTGACTGCCTTCAGCTCAGGTCATGATCCTGGAGTCCTGGGACGAGTCCCACATCAGGCTCCCTGCTCGGCAAGGAATCTGCTTCTCCCTCTGACCTCTCTTCTCTCATGCTCTCTCTCTCTCTCATTCTCTTTCTCTTTCCCAAATAATTAAATAAAATCTTAAAAAAAAAAAGAAGTTGGACACAACTGACTGAGCCATCCAGGCACCCCACCCTATTCTACCCCATATCTTTTCTTAAAAAAATATCAGTCCTACTGGATTAGGGCCCACACTTATGACCTCACTAGATTTAATTGCCATCTTAAGGACCATGTCTTCATTATAGTCATATTGTCTGAGGTACTGGGATTTAGATCTTCAACATAAGAATTTTGGGAAGATACAGTTCAGTTAATAACAGGGAAAGAAACAAGAGAAAGTGGCCAAACTGAGAATCTTAAAGGAGTGGCATTTGGAGGTGAACACTCCCCAATCCTTAGGTCGTGGTAGTGGATACATTTGGAGAGACCCTTCCAAGTAGAAGCTTCCCAGTAGCAGAGCAGAGAAGCCAACATATGTGTAGGGTTGCCCTTAGCACAGGCTTCTGGAATTCTCACCTACTCACAGCATCAGGGTTCTCTTCTCTCATCTCCTAATATGTCCTCGCCTTCTTCAGTAACTCCTCAGACAGTGGTGTCCCTTCATTTTATGGTTCATCTGGGAGACAGGATATAGTTGAAAAGCAATGAACTTGGGTGTGTGACCCACCTAGTTTGAACTTCTTCACTGCTTACTTGACCTCATATGAGTATATATGTATATATTCATGTTTAAAGATAACCATTTAAAAAACTACATGTAGCACATTATAGTGGTTGGGTCATTCTTAGCTAATACTTTTCTTTGTCTTTGTTAAAGAACCTGTTGGAAATTTGAGGTGGAGGGATTTGTATTGCTTCAAATTCTGGTATCTGAAGTGAGTGGACCTGAAAACAGTTTGCCTGACAGCATAGTGACCAAGGGGATGGCTTTGGCGAAGTTTAATTCTTAAAGGGACATCTCTGATTTTTCCATGTCTAGTCAACCCACCTTGAATAGCTCTGTCTCTCTCTTTTTAGAAGACAATTTTGCATGGTGTTGAACCCAGAGTCCAAGTTTTGGCCTGCACATTTATCCTATTGGGTAGATCTGGTTATAAAGTACCTCTTCTAATCCTCTAAGCCTTCATTACTCTTAAGACTATAACTAACATTTAACTGTAGTGCAATCTTTCCATTACATCCACACCAAACTTCAGAAATGTGGCTGCATGGTCATTTTCTTGACCTTGAACACAGAAAAGCCTGCATTTTCTACTTCAGAGAAGTGAATGGAAATTGAAACCTGGAGGTGGTTAGAGCCAGGAGTGAGATGGGCATGTCTGTGTTCAGGGTGAGGAGACCTTACCAAAGGGAATTTGGACTGTAGACAAGGAGAGGAGGCATTCTGGACCCCAGCACACACATCCAGACTTGACCCTGTATGTGTGGAGTCATAAGCGCATGACAGTGCTTCTGTTTGGAGGACCTTCTGGCAGGCCTGGCTTCATGACATTCTCTTCATCCATAATTTTGGAATAACAAAAGGTGAGAAAGCCCCCCAGATCCTTCTCTCTCTCTCTCTCTCTCTCTCTCTCTCTCTCTCTCTCCCTCCTTCCCTTTCTCTCCCCCTTTCTCCCTGCCCCCTTTTCAGATAGGAACTTTATCTAGAATCCTTCTATCCTGCAAATTCATGATGCTACTTTAAGAGGTTCTGGGTATCTGATGGTTGTCTCTTGTAATGTCTCTGTCCTGCTTAGCTTAGACATATGGAAGTAGTCATCTAATAGGCATTCCAGAACCTTGTGCTTTTCAAAGGCACTTACTGGGTTTTGTAGCAGATGCTATAATGTCCCACCCATGCCTCCTGACCCTCACCTGCTTCCTGGCCAGTCTTCTACTGCCAGCACTTAGGACATTTTACCTGTAGGCTTTCTCTGGCTACCAGAGCCTATTCCGCCTACCATCACAGCTGGCTGGAAGTGTCTGGGAATGAGCACAGACCTCAGCTTCCTCATCCATCCCATAGGACAGCTCAGAGGCACGTGTTCTACACTGACTGCAGTGCTCCCTGGGAGGGCTGAGTCCCAAGTGCTATAGTTGTAGCCTGTACATCACTTTACTGTTGTTTGCTTTCTTACCTCCCTGACCTCACTTCTCTCCTTCCCTACTAATGGTTCATGAGATCACTTCTACAGAAAAACTATTTCTTTACTATCCACACTTCAGACACCAAATATGTGGGAGATTTCTTCCCCCACTGACCAACTGCCCAACTCTCTGGACATCCAACTAGGTGTCCTACAATTTAGTTCAATTCTGGAGTGAGTTTTAGACTTCACAGGTTTAAGGGCTCAGTCCCATGAGACTGCCCTCACTGCAGATGCTAGTTACAAATAATGGGTCCCTGGGGTACCCACACTTCTGACTGGGCTATGAAGTCAGGTTCCCTATCCCCAGCTTAATTATTTGCTGGAATGGCTCACAAAACTCATGGAAACATTTACTTACATTTGCCCATTTATTATAAAGTGTATGATAAAGGATACAGGTGGATAGCCAAATGAAGAGGTATGTAGGGTAAAGTCCAGAAGGGTTCTGAGCACAGGAGTATCTGTCCACATGGAGTTGGGGTATGCTCACCTCCTGGCACATGAATGTATTCATCAAATTGGGAGCTCTCTGAACCCCATAGCTGAGGGATTTATATGGAGACTTTATATAGGCAAGATGGATTATTACCTCAACCTCCAGCCCCTCTCCCCTCCCCAGAGCATGGAGCATGGAGCTGAGAGTTCTAAACTTCTATCATGGCTTGGTCTTTCCGGTGACCAGCCCCCATTGTGAAGCTACCCAGGAGTCGACCAAGAGTCCTCTCATTAGAGCAAAAGATGCTCCTATAATCCAGGAAAGTCCAAGGGATTTAGGAGCTCTGTCTGTAAGATTCTTCTATCACCCCCATTACTCAGGAAATTATAAGGTTTTAAGAGCTCTTTGTCAAAAACTGAGAGCAGAGACCAAATATTTATTTCTTATTAAGTCACAACCTCCTGAATAAATGCTTGACAAGATAGGCTCTCATGACTCAGTGCCTGACACTGTTGGAGGCACTTGTGGTACCACCTGTGTCCTGGGGGCCACAAAGAGCATTAATCAAGGTCATAACTTCTGGAGCCTTGATTGTCCAGTTCTAAGTGTCAAGGTCACCATGCAGTAGTTGTGTGATGTTAGGCAAGTTATGTAACACTCTTTGTTTTGCTTTCCTCATTTACAAAATAAATAGTCATATCTCATAAGGTTGTTGTGAATGTTAAATGAAATCTCTCATGAAAAACACAGTAACGCCTGGTACATAGTAAGATATTAGTATAATTACCACTGTTATCTCAACCAACAGCACTACCTTTTCCATAGCTCTCCAATTCAGAAATCTCAAAGTTAATCTTAATGCCTCTCTCTCCTCCTGAAAGCCTCATAACCAAGTCTAGTCAAGCTTGTCCTATCAATATCTCTGAAGTTTGTCCAGTGCTCTCTGTACTCTGCCACTAGCTGAGCTCCCGGCTGGATAATTCTGACAGCCACCTAACTGGCCTCTTCACCTCCAAGAGTGTCCTGTAATTGTCTGCTTCCTATGTTATAGCCTAGAGGAGCTTTCTGAGAAGTCATGATCTGTATGCCACATGCCTACCTAAACCTGCTCGGAGACCCCATGTTTTTCTCAGGAGAAAATCCAAGCTCCTGCCCTTGGCATGAAGGACCCTACAAACCCCCTCCATGACCTCACCTCTTCCAGTCCTTCAGCCTCCTCCTTTACTTGTTCTGCCTTGCACAATACATCCAGTCTTGTTAAACTGCCTTTAGCTTTCAGCACACACCACATGGTTTCACACATTTGTACTTTGCTCATTTTGGTTGTGCTACCTGAAATACCTTTTCCATCTTTCTTCATCTGGATACAATTTATTTTATTTTCTGAATTCAGTTCAGATGTCTCTTCCTCCAGGAAGCCTTCCTGGATGTCCAGGCTCAGGCTGGTGATCCTCTTCTTTATTACTTCTTGTATGTATACACAAGTATATACACGTATATACATCCTGTATACTCCAAAATCACCATGTTCTACTCTATAGAAATATTAACTACTTGTTTCTTCAGTTAGATGGCAAGCTCTCTTAAGACAGAATCTGAATCTAATTCATGTTTGTATCTCCAGAATCCAGCACAGTACTTGGCACATAATCTGTGTTTCATATATTTTTGTTGAAGTGAATGAACTGATATGCAAGGAGACACAAAAGCTTGCAGAGAAGGCAGTATACAGACTGGGGTTTAAAAGTGGCTGTTAAAATGGGACAGATCAAGCCTCCCTGTCTAGTGCAGTGAGCTCAAAGACAAGTATTCATTCTCTCCTCCAGCAGCCTTCCCATCCCCCATCCCTGTAAGGTTCCAGCTTGGCCCAAAGCAGTCTCTGGCTCACAGTGTCCTTCTGTTGTTCTCTGTGCTGCAGCGATATTTACTGTCACCTTGTTGTCAGGCCCAGGAAGCTCTGCCTGGTCAGTGACAGTTAAGGGGCCTGCAGTAGACAAACAGACTCTCTGTGGGCTGGGGCTTGCAGGAGAGTATTTGGAGAAAAACACGAGAAACCCAGATTAGGCTTGTCTCTCTGCCTGCTGAGCTCGATGTTTATTGTTCTAGCCTCAGTGTTTGGAAATGTCAGACTCAGGCTGACTTTTCACTCCTCTGGCTTCGCCACAAGGCTCAGAAAGGCACTGTGCCCACAAGGGAGGTTTTGGAAGAGCTTCCTTTCTCTGACTGTCTCTGCAGTTTTGGGATACCACAAGTTGTTTGTGTTTCTGGTTTCTGAATGTTTCCACGGGGCCATCTGGAGGGGAAGTTCAGTGTCTGATTGACAAGGCTATTGGGGCAGAAGGAGGGTCATGGGTGCCCCGCATGTGTTGGCAGCATCTGGGCTGGCTGGCTGGCCAGCTAGTCCACTAGAGGGAACAAGCTTGTCAAGGGTGGTTGTGGCCTTTTGTTTTGGTGTTTCCCACAACTAGTGCCCTTTCCTCATTTGGGGCTTTAGTTTAGAGCCTTGAATTTTGGTACTTTGGTTTCTTACTCATTTTTCCCCCCAAGAATGTTTATTGGGAGCCCATATGTGGGGAGGTAATGGGGAGATAAATTGTGGTCTTTCCCTCAGACTTCATAGTTCAGTTGAGAAGAGAAATAGAAAAATAGTGATGAGAGGTCACTGCTCTAACAGAGCTAGTACAAGTTTCCTTGAGAGCATGGAGGAGAGAGTGAGGGACTCTGCGTGTCAAGACACAGGGAGACGTGACCATATCCTCAGGTAGGAGCAGGAATTCAGTATGTGATCACACCCTCTCTGGGAGCCGAGCACCCAGCTTATTACTAACGCTCAGTAAGAAGCAGCTCTCCACTCCCACTGCTTCTAGAATCCAGTAACATTCAGCAATATTCATGAGATGGGAACTTCCCTATCTGTCCTCAGTAGAGACTGAACGGTAGTCAGAGATGCCAGGACCAATAGTCTCTGATGTAAAAGCTATGTTTGTGCCTCTTGACCCCCAAAGGTGTAGGAAGTCAGCAGGGTGGGAGATAAAGGGAGCCTGGTATCTTTAAGCCCCTTGCAGCACAGTGGAGTTGCTCTGTAAGTGGTGAGATGCACACGCTCAGAGTCGAAGATGTGGCTGCACACAGGCTGTCAGAAGGAGCTAGAGAAGCCAGCCAGGGCTGTAATTAACAGGACCTATAATTGTGGCATAAATAAGCACCCAGGCACTGACAACTATTGTTATTGAAATGTCATGTTTTGAATGTGAAAATACAGTTAAAATGTAGAGAAGCTGGGTGATATTAACGTATGCAAATATGCTTCAATTAAAGCTCAGCAACCACTGGCTTAAAGTAAAGGACTTGATTTAAATACTTAAGCAAATATTATAATGGCTCCTATGACAGGTGACAAAAATGGAAATTGACACTGTAAACATCACCGGGAAATACACACTCCCAGACCTCCCTGTGTGTGTGACAATGACTAAAGAAAACCAGTTCCCAGAGTGGGGATTCTCTAAATTTATCTTTGGGACATCCAGGGCTTGAGGGATGAGTATCCAGGCCTTCAGAAAGCAGGTCCAAGGGTCAGGTATGAATGAGGCAATGATCATGTTTGCCCGAAGTAATCTGTTGACCTGCTATCTCCCCCAGCAGATCTTCAGCCACCTGAGAGTAGCAGTCATGCTGATTCACTTCACTGATTTATCTCTATTCTTGGCCCCTAGTCCTGTGCCCTGCACATGGTAGCATTCAATATGTAGTTGTTAAGATGCAATTCTCTGTATTTTTACCCCTGGAAATTTGACAACCACTGGTGGATCTTATGGTCCATGACCACTTTGGCACCTTGGCAACTCTGGCTTCTTAAATGTACAGCCAATCTTAATCTCCCTGTCTCTTCTCTGGCTGGAGTCCCATGAGACTGCCTTCTCAGTAAGGAGAGTGCATCAGTGCTGTGCCTTCCTGTGGAGGATGCGTGCTCATTGGTGGATGTTAATGATAAAGATCAGTAAAAGAAGAACTTGAGGGGCCTAGGTCCTTTCTATGACACTCAGTATTGTAAAATTACAGTTTACTTTTGGGAATGAAAATTATTACTTTTTAGTGACCAGGAATTATTTCAATGAGGGCAGAAAGGCTTAGTTCCAATAAATAAATGTTTAGAGTTGATAGAAGATGTGTAAACAGGTCCTCAATCTCTAAAATTTGCCAATTCATAATGCTAAAGACATTATAAATACATAGTGATATTATAAGAAAAAATATATAGTAATTGTGTGTCAGATTCAGAGTAGAATGAAAGAAACCCATCTTTTATTGGGGAAGATACATCTTTAGTCTTTTGTGGTCATACCGTTCTGGTGGTACTTTTATTTTTTATTTGTTGCCTTTTTTTTTTTTTTTGTTATTTAAGCTTTTTTTATTTAAACATATAATGTAACCCCACCACCCTCCCCCCACCCCCCCCCCCCCCCCCCCCCCCCCGTTTGTTTTATGACATTAAGAGTCTCTTTTGGTTTGTCTCCCTCCCGATTCCATCTTGTTTCATTTTTTCTTTTCCTACCACCTTAACCCCCACCCCCATTGCATCTCCACTTCCTCATATCAGGGAGATCATGTGATAGATGTCTTTCTCCAGTTGACTTATTTCGCTAAGCATAATACGCTCTAGTTCCATCCATGTTGTCGCAAATGGTAAGATTTCATTTCTTTTGATGGCTGCAAAGTACTCCATTGTATATATATACCACCTCTTCTTTATCCATTCATCTGTTGATGGACATCTAGGTTCTTTCCATAACTTGGCTATTGTGGACATTGCTGCTATAAACATTCGGGTACACGTGCCCCTTTGGATCACTACGTTTGTATCTTTAGGGTAAATACCCAGTAGTGCAATTGCTGGGTCATAAGGTAGCTCTATTTTCAGTGTTTTGAGGAACCTCCATGCTGTTTTCCAGAGTGGTCTGGTGGTACTTTTATTAAAAAAAGATAGAGGGTTAAATATAGTGGCCTTGAACCACTGTTAATGATTTAGTTAGATGTTAGTGGTCACTGTTCATGGTCATTAGCAGACAGTTGTTATTATTTGGTGGTTACTTATTATTTACTAGGCATTTAACTGACACCACTTCATTTTATCTGCATAATAGTCCCTACATGGTAGATATTACTCTCCTGTAACTGATAAAGAAATTATGGATCATAAGATTAAGTGATTTTCCAAATTGTACAGTTAGCAAGTAGTAGATAGGTTTAAAAAAATCCAACCTGACAATCTCTGTCTTTTAACTGGTGTGGTTAGATTACTCATACTTAATACAGTTGTTGATATGGTTGCATTTAGGTCTACCATTATTCATTTTCTGTCTGTCCTTTCTATTTTTGATTCTTTTGTTACCTGTTTAGTTACTTTTGAATTATTTGATTTATTTATTTTTAGTATTTCATTTCAACTTATTTATCAGGTCTTTGGACTCTTTTCTTTGTGTTATTTTTTTAGTAGTTGCTCTGAGGACTACAATGTATATACTTAACTATCCACAGCCTAGTTGACGTTAGTATTTCACCACTTCAAGTAGAATGGAGAAACACTAGAATCACCAGGCCTCTTTTTCCTCCCCCTTTATGTTACAGTTGTATATATCACCTCTACATACATTGAAAACCCCACCTAACAATGTTATAATTTTTACTTTCAACTGGAACACTATTTTAAAGTCCTCAGGAGGAAAAAAAAAAAGTCTTTTATATTTATCAACATATTTATCATTTCAGTTGCTTTTCCTTGTCTCCCGAAGATCCAAGGTTCTCTGTTAAACATTTCCTTTTAGAATTTCCTTTGACATTTCTTTTGTAGCATGTCTGATGGTTATGAATTTTCTTAGTTTTCTTTCATCTGAGAATGTTTTTATTTTACCTTTATAAAGAATATTTTTGCTAGATATAGACTTGCTGAGCTTCTTGCACCTGTAAATTTATGTCTTTCACCTAATATGGAAAGTTCTTAGTCATTCTTTCTTCAAAGACTCCTTCTATTCTCCTCAGGGGACTTAATGGCCTTTTCATGTTATCCCAAGTCCCCAAGCCTCTGTTTGTTTGCTGGTTTGTTTTCATTCTTCGTTCTCAGATTGTAAAATTTCTATTGATTTACCTTCAAGCTCTATTTAAGCCACCTAGTTAACGTTTTTAAAAATTTCAAATGTTTTATTTTTTTGGATCTAAAATTTCCAGTTGGTCCTTTTTTATGATTTCTGTTTCTCTGCTGAGAACTTTCCACTCATTTTGGGTGTGTTTACCTTTGCCTCTACCTCATGCAAGAGAGTTCTAATAGCTACCTTAAAGTTTCAAAGTGCCTATCTGATAATTCCAACATCTGGATCAGTCTTTGTTTAGCATATAATGATTGTCTTTTCTCTTGAGATTTGGTCACATTTTCTTGCTTCTTTGTCTGTCAAGTGATTTTAGATTGCATTCTGGATTGTATAAATGCTGTGTTGTGCCTTGCCTGCATCCTGTTAAAATCCTCTAGAGAATGTTGATTTTTTAATTTTGTTTTCATCTGGTTTAGTCAGGATTAGACTGTAAATTTTGTCTTCCTTCCTGTGGGTAGTGGTTCACAGCTCATTTCTTAGCCCTTGCTATACTGTCCCATGCATCCATCCACAGCTTAACGAGCTGACCCTGGGATTTGTGTGGGTTTGTATACAGAACTAAGAGATTTTCTCCTCCAACTCTCTACCTGCTTATTACTTCTCTCACCCTGCCCATCTCCAAAACCCCCTTTTCCCAATTCCACTGGCTAGAAAAAGTGTTTCGATCAGAGTTTTAGCTGCAAGTGCCAGCAAGGGGTCATGGCTCCATGTGTGAGCCATCCTACGACATTGCTGTGTGAGGAAAGGGAAAGAAAGCCCCAGGAGGTCATCCTATTTGTTTGCATCCTCTTCACAGTCTGCTTGCTTTGGTTTCCTTTCCAAGTCCTCAGAGAGTTGCCTTTATGTTTTGTCCAGAGTCATTTAGCTGTAATCAGTGTGAAAGAGAGAGGCTTCTGGGCTTGTTCCATCTTGGGATGTCCTATGGTAGAGGTAGGGTTTGAATGCAAAATTGACCACAAAGTTTCCATGTATCCATGTACTGCACCACCTCTGATTCTTATGCTTTTATAAATATGTGACTACCAAATTGGCCAAAAGGTTATCCACCTTTGCACACTGTGTTTGTGATTCAGTAAAGGAGGCAGAACCAGCACAGACCAGGTAGTTTATCTTTACAGTAGAAACAAATTAACTACAATGATTTGCTCGCTTACCCAACAATTGGCTTCTCCTATGGATGACAGCCCCCTCTACTCCCAGAAGCATCCCCAACCCAAGCTGTGCATAATTATCCTGAGAATTGTTGAATTGTTTCTGTACTATGGCTATGGACAGAGGCTAGAAGAACCCGGGGCAGGGGGTGGGAATGGATCAATTGCAGAACCAAGTGCAAACAAAACTTTCTTCTGTAAAAAGAACACAAGAAATGCAAACAAGCGAAGTAAATCCTCCCCCCAAGGGAAATGGATTTAATTATAGAACAATCCTGCCCCCCAAAAAATCTGAAAAATAATTAATACCAGCACACTGAGTTTCAAACACACACACACACACACACACACACACACACACACA
>RCUC01129715.1:0-25045 GCA_003697995.1 Taxidea taxus jeffersonii | reverse complement strand
ACATTTCTCATGGTCCGCCCTTCCTTGGGGCAATTCTGGTGCGGATGTAGTTTCATTGTAGTTACAGTTTTGATTTTGTTTTCTGGCAGGATTGGTGAGCACCTACAAATGCGTACTTCCTTGATTCTCTTAATGTAATTCTTTCTCCTCCTTTAAAAGGTAAAAGGTTATAATGGTTTTCTTTCATGTATTAAATTATTTGTAATATTCTCTTCTTTCTTGAACTTGGTGGAAAACTGAATAGTGCCACCTTTTGAATACATCTTTTCTTTTTCCAAATTAAATGGCTGTTTTTCGTGTTTATTTGTAAAGGCTCTGTGTAGCATCTGAAGCATAATAAGGAAAACTCCATGCCCTCATTACCATCTTGTTGGAGAGTTAAGACTTAAACAATTAGAACTCAAATAACAGTAGGGAGTAGTTACTGTGTTCTGGATTTCTGCTGGGGCTGCTCCAGGAAAGGGTAGAGTTGGTTGGGGCTTAGTCTTGAAGGATGCACAGAGTTAGGGTTGGTGGGAAACAAGAAGGGCATTCTAGGTGGTGGAAGGGTGTACATGGAGTCAAGTACATGCTGGGTTCTGCTGATCCTAAGTCACACAGTTTCCTCCTTTTAGTAATTCTGTTAACCAGGGTACGTCTTGGCGGCCTGACATAGTTCATGGACAGTATCTTTATTTCCTTTCTTGTAGTGCAGAGAAGAATATCTTAGGTGCCATTCGGTTACAAGTATAGAAATCCACTGAAAATTGCCTGGTAGGGAGAAAGTGTATGGGAAGAATTTGATGGTGTCTCGAAGAATGTGAGGACAGAAACAGTCAGCATCAAGGTGGTTACTCTTGGTTTTTCTCTTTGGGCTACGCTGTCTCCTTCGTTCTTGGCCTTCTGCCTTGTCCTCGCACGTGACCTCGGCAGTGTATGATTTCCTAGTTGCGATGTCCAACTGGGACTGTCAGATCACAGTTCCCTTTCTCAGGAGAGGAGATCTGATTGGTCTGGGTCAGCTTCCCACCCAGTGAGCTCAGTCTGGGATGGGAGTTGGGATCTTTGGACAAATAGAGCAGTCTAGTTGTGTCAGTGATAGGGAGTGGATTCTCCAGGAGGGGCGAGTGGTTGTTGAATGGAATGTCTGGGTTTCTGTGGACATGGGCAGAGATGTGTAGCAGGCTGTTGATCGTACGTGTGTGAAATGAGGGGAATCTGAGCTAGGTGTGCGGCTGTGGTAGCCGCTGTCAGACACGTGACTCAGGATAGAAGTCCGAGGGGAAGGCCTGGAGTTTGGGATGGGGGTGGCTTGTGGGGCATTATAACATCTAATAAGTGAGGAGAATACTTAGGAAAGAATCATACATGGTGTGGGGCTGGGGTAGGGAGGGGGAGGCGACCACAGTGCCACGTGCTGCAGGGGTGCAGTGAGGAAACACAAGTATGAAGCCCGCGTGACTCTATGGGGATAATAGTCCAGGGTCATAGGACTTGTAAGTCAGATTGCACTACATCAGGGAGTGAATGGGAAGTCCAAAAGCGGTTAGATCTTTTTTGAAAAGGACTTGAAGGTTACATTCAGGGGCTAAGGAAGGTTTTGTTTTTGGGAGGAGGGATGGGAGAAAGTTGAGCAAGTTATAGACTGGGGAAGGAGCAGGTAGAGGAGGGAGGAGTTGTGGGGCTCTCAGAGTGCTGGGGAAGGGCAATGGGAAGAATTAGGTATGAGCAGAAGAGAGAAATATTTTGAGATTTACAGGGAAGAAATGCATGTGGTTATGGAAAAGTTAAATTTTTTTGGATTTTATTTATCTGGCAGAGAAAGAGAGCGTGCGCACATGCACGGACACAAGCAGGGGGAGCAGCAGTCAGAGGGAGAAGCAGGCACCCTGCTGAGCAGGGAGCCCGATGGGGACCTCCATCCCAGGACCCTGGGACCGTGACCTGAGCTGAAGGCAGATGCTTAACTGACTGAGCCACCCAGGCGCCTGGAAAAGTTCATAGATAGGAGAAAGAAAATTAAAATTTCTTTCCCAACTTCGCATAGACAGTTGAGGAAGAGTGGTAGTAGAAATAATATTTCTTTAGTTTTTGTCCATCGCTTCAAAAAAAATAGGACTTTATTTTTTAGAGTTCTGTAGAAGGAAGTCAAGCAGATGACACAGAGTTCCTGTCGCCACTCTCCCCCACCTCACATTTCCGCAGTTATGAGTGTCTTGTGGTACTGTGGGTCATTTGTCATAATTGATAAACCAATATTGATACATTAATGTTCACTCTTTGTGGTTGTATTTTCTGTGGGTTTTGGCAAATGTATAATGACATATCATCCACCCTCAGAGTATCATACAGAATAGCTAATTGCCCTAAAAATCTTCCCTCCTTTACTTACTCATCCTCCCCCACACTCCCTGAATCCTGTGGTAGGAGCGTTTGGTTTTCTAAGAAGCTTAGAACGAGGGCACCTGGTGGCTCGGTTGGTTCAGTGTCCAGCTCTTGGCTTCTGCGCGGGTCATGATCTCAGTGTCCCGTGGGGAGCCCTCACTCAGTGTGGAGTCTGCTTCTCTCCCGACCTCTCTCTCTGCCACTCTGCCTGTGTATGTGCCCCCTCTCTCCCAAATAAATAAATCTTTAAAAACAAAACAAAACTGCAGAACTGCCTTCCAAAGTGGCTGTCCTGTTTTCACTGCCACCAGCAACGAATGAGGGTTCCTGTTGCTCCACGTCCCCTCCAGCATTTGCTGCCATCAGTGTTCTGGATTTTGGTCGTTCGAATAGGTGTGTAGGAGCAGCTCATTTCAATTTGCATTTCCTTGATGACACATGATGTAGAGTGTCTTTTCATACGCTTATATGCCATCTGTGTGTTACCTTTTGCCCGTTTTTTAACCGGGTTGTTTGGGGTTTTTTTTACTTCATAATTTTTTTTAAGGGACCTCCATGCCCAGTGTGGAGCCCAGTGCAGGGCAATAACATCAAGACCTGAGCTCAGATCGAGTTGGATACTTAACCGACTGAGCCACTAAGCACCTTTCCTTGCTTTTTTTTTAAGTTGGCACTTGGTTTATGTGTTGTCACGCTACTCTGTGTATATCGCAGTGGAAAATAAAACTCTTGTAGATCTGTCATTAAGTAAAGTAGAAATTTTTCTAAGATCAGACTTAAAAATGTTAATTTATCGTCAGGAGTGTAGTATTACATCACTGTTTCATTTAGCAGTCCTTCCGTTCTCTTGAACGTAACTGTTGGTGGCCTTCACATATGGGGCCAAAAACTGTAGTTCCCCATAGCAGGTAAGGTCAGGAATTCTTGATCTGGTTCTTAGGGAGATCAGGCCGAATAGAAGGGCTGAGACTTTTGTCTAGTTCCCCTTGTACTTGTAATCAGGGCCTGGGGTGAGGCAAGCAAGGCAGGTAGGGCACAGAATTTTTAGGAGGCGCTCACTCAGGTTGGACAACTGCAGGGCTCCAGGCGGCCTCACTCTCAAGGCAGGCTCCAGGCGGCACCACAAGCAGCTCCTTACGTCTTGTCCCGCAGGCACCTAGCTTGCCTCACCAGTCCCTGCCCAGCTGGACACAGTTCGGCTGCTTTTAAAGCCTAGGGGCCTCCTTGCCCACTGAGCATCTTAGCTAAGGGGGCACATGGGAGGTGTCACAAGAGCACACGGGAGCCGCAGAAGCAGGAGGGGGTTCTCTCCGGGGACTTTTCTTTTATTCTTGTAACTTAGCAAATGCAGACGGAGTCTGGAAGTTGGACATCTTATTCTCTGTGACCTCTATTTTATGGCTCCGTAAGAGTAGCTGCTTTCTACCCGTTCCTGCTCTCCAGCATTGGCCTCTTCACGTTTTCCTTCACTTATTGCTTGTCAACAGGAAGGCAGGAGCGGGAACTTATTCTTTTGGCTTGTCTCCATGTAGTCCCTTGCATTCCGTGGTCAGCAGGTTACTGACAGGCCTTATAGGGTAGATCAGCACAACCTACTTGGTGGGGGATGGGGGGTACCGTTTAGCTTCAGAAATCGCAACAAGGTACATCCCGTCTAATCCAGTAATTCTACTTTTAGAAATTCATCCTAAGGAACTAATTTGACAGGTGCATAGGAAAGATGTTTGGGGAAAAATGATGATTATGGTGATACTCACATATTAAAAACTTAAAACAATGTAATGCTTAACAATAGGAAATTTGTTAAGCAAATGGTCATGTAATAACATAATGGAACACTATACAACCATTAAAGTGGTCATGATGTTTGCTTATTAACATGTGTACTTTAATGTCATTTTTATTAAAATGATTCATTGTTTATGGAAATAGCAGATTACAAAACAGTGCTGCAGTGAGCATTTAAATGACATTAATCTAAACAGTCGTGACATTGGGGTGTCTGGCTGGCTCACGCAGGAGAGCATGTGACTTTGTGTTTGTTTAATGATTTCTGTTCTTCTGAGAGAGCACGAGTGGGGTAGAGGCAGACACCCCACTGAGCAAGGAGCCCAATGCGGGGCTCAATCCCAGGACCGCAGGATCATGACCTGAGCTGAAGGCAGATGCTTCACCAACTGAGCCCCCCAGGCACCCAGTCATGCAACTTTGATCTCAGGGTTGTAAGTTCGAGCACCATGTTGGGTGTAGAGATTAAAGTCTTTAACAACAAAACAAGACAGTCATGATATCTACTTTACCACTTTCTGAGTCTCCAGGAAACGAAGGACATGTTCTCTATTCCAGTGTGATGGTGGCTTGAAGCAGTACCTTCTCGTTTCTCAGCTTTGTGGGACAGGGGTCTGAGAGCAGCTGTTTCCGTGTTTGTGGCTCAGGATCTCGCAGACTCGGGAATCTAAAGCTTTGACTGAGCTGCGGACCCGCAGCCGGCTTGCTTGTCCGCGTACCTGGAAGTCAGTGCTGGGGCGTGGGGGGGCTGTCAGCTTCCCGCTGCCTGCACGACTCCTGAGGGCTGCTCGTGTCCTCATGACGCGGCATGTGAGGTGAGAGGGCGGAGAGAAAGCGGCATGCCTGTACGAGGCAGCCCTGAAGGTCACATACACTTTCGTCCTGTTCTCTTTGTGCATCCAGTTCACACTCAAGGCGAGAGGGGTCAAGCTGCACGTCTTTAAGGGAAGCAGCATCAAAGAATTTGTGGGACGGGGCGCCTGGGTGGCTCAGTGGGTTAAAGCCTCTGCCTTCGGCTCAGGTCATGATCCCAGGGTCCTGGGATCGAGCCCTGCATCGGGCTCTCTGCTCAGTGGGGAGCCTGCTTCCCCCTCTCTCTGCCCACTTGTGACCTCTCTGTCTGTCAAATAAATAAATAAAATCTTAAAAAAAAATTTGTGGGAATATTCTTTTTAAAAAAATGTATTTTATTTATTGTGAGAGAGAGAGAGTATGTGTGCATGTGCACAAGCAGAGGGGGAGGGAGAATCTCAAGCAGAGCCCCCATTTGAGTGCAGAGGCTGACACAGGACTGGACCTCACGACCCTGACGTCATGACCTCAGCTGAAATCAAGAGTCGGAGGCTCAACCGACTGAGCCCCCAAGGTGTTCCTGAATTTATGAAAATATTCTAAAACTACCACAGAAGGGTTATCAGTTTTAGCTAAATTGTAAATGCTAATCCTACATGACTTATGTATGTTATTTTTCTTTCTTAACCTATTAAGATTTCAATCTTACGGCTTTCCTTTTGTCCTACTATATTGAGTTAGTAGTTATTAGCTGTGTAACTATTATGGAAATAATGAAACAGTTGCAAAGCAAAATGTGTAGAGCAAATAATTTTTCAGTAGACATTTTGATGAAACTTAGTTGACTTGGAGACAACTTTGTAGCTCTGTGCCTTGCAAACTTACACAGATGTCATTTATTTGCAGCAATTTGAATTTACTTAGGTCGTTTACCTCTTCAGTCCGACCACCCTTGGGGAAAAGAGAGGGTATATAGTAGGGCCAGGGGGAGTAGATAATTTTGGGATGGGTGTCTTTGGGTTGTCACCATGACAGCTGTAGGGCAGGAGGCAGACGTGTGGATGTGGAGGAGGGGTGAGTGAAGTAGGAGACTATGATGGTACATTTTTGGTCGAGGAAAGCATTTGGACAGTCCTATACCGGAATGAAAGGAGGCAGTTTGTTTTCCTTTTCTTCTAGTACTGTCTGTATCCTGTTTCCAGAACCCCGGGCAAATGGTAGGTATAAGGATAGTGCCATAGGCTTTTGTGTGCTGGGCTGGGTTTCTTACTAGTATTGTTGCCATCAGTGAGACAGGACGGCACGGAGAGAGGAGTCTAACCGTGGAGGAATGGAAGTCATCTGCAGATTGTTCCACGTGGCTGGAGCCAGGGTAGGAGAAGAGACGTCTGGGGAGAGGCAGCTGCGGGCCAGATTATAAAGGGTTCTGGGGGTCACACTCAGCATACCCAGGCACCTTGGTGAGCCAGTGAAGGATTTTAAGCAGTGAAGTGAGGTTTTGGGAGACATGAGTGTGGGGCAGCGCAGGTGGTTGGAAACCAGGCAAGAGACAGCTAAAGTTTTGCAGTAGAGTCATGAGGGCCCAGAGCAAAGCGGTGGGCTCTGGGTGCTTGAGGAGCTCTGCGGTGAGAGGGTCACCTTGGGTGTTTGTCTGGGATTACCAGAGTGGGTAGTGACGCCAGGAATCAAGACGCTGTCCCATTCCCAGGGCCTGTGCAACGTGAGGTGTTTGGGGACGTTCAGGACGCGCTGGTCTGGGCCTCTGGGTAGAGCCCGGGGGTCCATCCGTACGTACGTGATTGAAGCCGTGAGACGCACCGGGATCCTCGGGCAGGTATGCCTCTGAGAAGACTTGCAGACTCAGAACAGAACTCTGAGGGATGCCAGCATTTACAGAAAGAGCAGGAAAAGGGGCACGCTGTCAGAAAGCCCGCACGTGTGTCCCTGTGTGGGTGGCCACGCTCCCCGTCAGACAGCACTTATCACCGAGGGACTGAGCAGAGGCGAGTGTGCGAGGGTCGGGCTCATGGGAGGACCCCATTCCTTTGTGTGAGGCTTGATTCTGAGGCTTTTTTTTTTTGCTCTAGCAATTCCTCTCTATCTTGTACCTGACTCTGATATCCCAAAGCTGAGTCAAGTCATTCATTCTGTTTTCTTAAATTAAAATTTTGTTCAGTTTTTAAAAATGACTGTACATGCTCATTGCATGAACTTTGAAGTATATGTTTATGCTTTGTTTTTGGATTTTAGGGTTTCTTTGTTGTGAGTAACATCTTTAGCGCCAACAATTTATAATTATGTTTTAGGACAAATTAAAGAAGTTGAGTTGCTTGGTCAAAGTATACACTTTGTAAAGGCTTTAGATGCCCTTTGTTCTCTGGAGGAGATTGTGTCCCCGTCTCTGGGGCGAGGCGGGAAGTGCTGCCTGCGCATCTTTGCCTTTGCTGTCAGACCCTGAGGATGGGTTTGTCTCCAGGGAGTCCCTTTTCTCCCTTTCCTTGTCACAGTGACTTAGGCTGTCCTCCGTCTTTGTCCTCCCGCGGGGCTCTTTGGCTTGCTGTGGCCTCTCATTTCTCCGTGGCTCCTGGAGGCATGAGCACCTCCTGCCACATCTGTCTGAGGGAGAGATCAGAGCCCAGCGAGTGCAGAACTTGAGTGAAAACTGCTGGGCTCGGGAGCCCTGGTCAGTCCTCTGTGATGCTTGGCTTGGTCGCGTGGCCTGCGTGGCTTGCATCCGCCTCCCACGTTGCTCACGCCCTCCTTTAACTGCCGGGAAGTGGAGGAATGTGGCCTGCAGTCACTGAGAAGGTGGCTCTGAGAAAATCCTACTTCTTTGTGAACGAATTTTCCTTACAATGAAGCTTTAATGCTCTAATGTTTTGAAGGAACTTTAGTAAACCCTAGTGCATTGTCAAGCAGCACGATTCATATCACATCTTTACGACAAAATGTGAAATTGTAGAAAGTGCAGTGGAAACCGGAAGAAATGTTTATCTCCGTAACCAGCTGTCTGCGATTGAGTTGCTCGTCTTCTCTGGGCTTCCGTTCCACATCTTGTAATATGAAAGTGGTAACTCTTGATCATGAGAAAGTCAAACTGAATTATTACTAATCTTCCTCACTTTAATAATGTTTCCATTTCCAGTCTCCAGGCAGGGGCCTTTGAAACAATATAAACTCTTTTTAATTGAAAAAAATTGTAAAAAGTGAAATCCCTTTAAAGGGCTTATAATGACGCCTTCCCCTCACTGAGATTCCGTTCCCCATGAGTACCAGTTTCTTCAGTGTCTGTTCAGAACTAGTCTAAACATAAATAAACGTATCCCCCATCACTTCTGCAGTAAAAGTGAGGGAACACACTGTTCTCCTCGGTCTTGTGTCTTAGTGATGACTCTTTCGGTCTTTGTAATTCTGTTTCCACAGGTGCATAATTCCCCTCTATGGTGTGTGTTGTGTAACCACTTTCCTGTTTATGTGTGTGTGTGTCTCCGTGTCTGCATGTGTATGTGTAGGTTATTTCCAGGGTTTTGCTATTACAGTGGTGCCATGTTTACCATCCACTTCTTATGTAAGAAAGAAGGTCTTTCACAATTTATTGTAATGGGATTAAGCTATTGCATTTTGCTTTGGATACTTTATTTTAAAGTGAGTTTTTTTTTTTTTTTAAGATTTTATTTATTTATTTGACAGACAGATCACAAGTAGGCAGAGAGGCAGGCAGAGAGAGAGGAAGGGAAGCAGGCTCCCCGTTGAGCAGAGAGCCCGATGCGGGGCTCGATCCCAGGACCCTGGGATCATGACCTGAGCCGAAGGCAGAGGCTTTAACCCACTGAGCCACCCAGGCGCCCCAAAGTGAGTTCTTTTCTAATTATAATGTTTATTGTAGAACATTTAAAATATACTGAAATGAGGAAAAACTACCTCTTTGGAACCCTACCCTCCGTTTAAAAATAAAACACTGCTACTGCGTGGGTAAATTTTTTTCTAGTCTTTTTCTATATATGTTTCGAATTAGGAGTCGTATTGCGCATTCTGTTTCGTGGATATGATAGTCAGTCATTGGTTACTGCCGTTGATGCACCTTTAAATATTTTTTGCATGTACCTGAAGTGCTCTTACATTTTCATGGAGGTTCTCAGGAAAAACCCACACCATAGATTGTGTATTATTCACAAATAATACTTTTGGTGACATTTAACATTTTACTTAACTCAAAAGGAAGTGTTTTACTTGATTATTCTTTGCATTGTGTCAAGCTGTTCTTGTTAGGTCAGTGCACGAGTGGGAAAACACCGCCTCAACACAGGTGTGAGACTGATTATTCTGTTTACACTGTTAAATGGAGTGAATTGCTAAAGGGAGATAACCCAACTAGCAAAATGAAGGAAACTTTGTTGTTTGTAGAAGTCAAGATATTAATAAGCATGCTAATGTTCTTTCTGTAAATGGTTCGCCCATTGGAGCATTTGGAGTATGGAAGTCATATTACATAAGTGCACTTTGACTTTAGTGACCATTTCTTTTTATTCTGATAGTTAATGAAATCTAATGTAAACTATATGTGACTTACATTTTTAAGAACTTCATTTTGTTGCTACAAAATATATCTGTATTTAAGAAAAGCATTTTTTCCCATTTAAAAATATCTTTGTTCGTGGTATTTTTGAAGTTTGGCCATATTTAATTTTCAGAGAAGATAAGATAATATGCCTCAAGCTCAAAGACCAAATAGAGAAGCTTGGTGTGATGTGCTCTTGTTTGTGTGTGGATGAAAAGACGAGCGTCCCAGCTGTGCAGGCGAGATTAGCCCTGAAAGGAACGCCCGCGCCTACGGAGAACAGGCTCGTCATTCTGAAAGCATCTGATGCGCGTGTTTATGAGACTGGCACATAAGTGCCCTCAGAATTCCTAACATTTCTAGGCCTGTGGAATTTAGAGCGTAAAATGTTTTCAGTTGTCTGTGTAATAAACCGGAACCAAAAACTTGTTAAGAATCAAAATCTGAATGTTCTTTTGGCGGGCACTTCACTGTTCTTTCCTCCCGCACTTCATTTTGAACTTACTCTTGGTCACGTTTAGCTCCTTTTTTTTTTTTTTTAAGATTTTATTTATTTATTTGTCAGAGAGAGAGGGAGAGCGAACCAGCACAGGCAGAGGGAGAAGCAGACTCCCTGCCCTGCCGACATGTTTAGCTCCGTTAAAAAGCTTATGTTCTGGGGCGCCCGGGTGGCTCAGTGGGTTAAAGCCTCTGCCTTCGGCTCAGGTCATGATCGCAGGGTCCTGGGATTGAGCCCCGCATCGGGCTCTCTGCTCAACGGGGAGCCTGCTTCCTCCTCTCTCTCTGCCTGCCTCCCTGCCTACTTGTGATCTGTCAAATAAATAAATAAAATCTTTAAAAAAAAAAAAAAAAAGCTTTCGTTCTCACATAGCTTCATTTGCTTGTTATTCCGAAAGAGAGAAACATTCCGTGGGCAGGGGCAGTAATTGAGGCGATAGAAAGTAGTGATGTAAAATAAAGTAATCGCGCCTCCCACCCTTTCACCCCAGCTCGCTCTCCCTGTCCCTGATCCGGACGGCCACACTGTGTCCCAGGTTGTTCCCCGTCCTCTCAGCTAGTCTGTGCTCAGCTGGTGGTCAGGTGCCTGCCCTTCTGTACACGAGCACCCGGGGAGCGTATTGGACAGACCACGGCACTTGCCCCTGAGAACGCGTCCGGAGACGGCTGTGGCTCGGTGCAGGCGGAGGGACTGCGCTCCTTGGAAAAGCTGGTGATTGTCGGCATGATGAACATTTCGTGACTTAAAAGTCGTGTATTTTAATGGCCATTTGCAGTCCGTTTTTGCTGGTTTAAGCAGTGTTGCAGTACAGACCCTTGCATATGTGTGGGTTGAACTTCTAGAAGTGCTGGGTCACAGGCACGCACCTTTTGGGTTGTCATAGATTCTAGGTCGCTGGGGCAGCTCTCCCAGCCAACAGGAGTAGCTGCTGTCCTCTGGAACCCGCAGCACGCTCTCTGAGTTCGTTTGCCAAACGGGGGTTAAAAAGCCTGTTTCATTGTGTTTCTATTGCAGACTTTCCTCAGATGAGTAAAAATGAAGTTCTTGTGTTTAAAAGACTGTTATTTCCCTCTGCACTGGCTATAGCTTCTGCCAAGTTTTCTATTTGATTGTAGGTCTCTTTAAATTATTTTGGAGAGCTTTTACAAACAGTTGGTGTTACAGTGTCACAAATATTTACTCCCATTTTGTCATTTTATTAGCCTTTGTTGTATTGTTCTGTGTAGAAAATTCTAACAATGTACTCAAATTTATTTTTATTTTTATTTTTTTTTTAAGATTGTATTTATTTATTTGACAGGCAGAGATCACAAGTAGGCAGAGGCAGGCAGAGAGAGAGGAGGAAGCAGGCTCCCCGCTGAGCAGAGAGCCCGATGCGGGGCTCCATCCCAGGACTCTGGGATCATGACCTGAGCCGAAGGCAGAGGCTTAACCCACTGAGCCACCCAGGCGCCCCTCAAACTTATTTTTAAATAACTTAATGTTTGATATTTCTTTCTTAGAGAAAGTCTTAGTCCGCATGGGTGTGTTTAATTCTCCTGTTGTCTTCACATATTTTTATAAGGTGCTTTGTCCGCGCGCACACAGGAATCTTATGTCAGTCCAAGATCTCTTGATGGGAAGACGAGCGCTACATTGTCGTTTATTTAGGTCATGCAGTTTGTCCTCTCACATTTATTGAGCAGTACACTTCCTGTTTACATTGAAATGCCTCCTTTATCACTCGCTGAATCTGTTTCCATGTGAGTCTTCCCAGAGTCCCTCTACGTTGACCTGTCTGTCCATGCTTTAGCCCGTCAGTATGGGTCACTGTTCGTCCCAAAGTGTGTGATGATTTAGGTGGCATATGAAGGAGCATTTTAGAAACTTAGCAGTGTTTTTTTCAACGTCCAATAGAAACAGATCACTGGGGAGTCAAACCTGTGATTTATTTCTCTGAACTGCTAGCGCATGACGAGGTTGGAGCTCGGAAGCTTCGTGGTAAACCCGGCTCGCCAGTGACATGTCAGCGTTCGGTGGCTGCAGTTAGGGAACGCGTGCGTCCGGGATGGGGGCTGTGCATGCAGTCGGTGTTGCTAGCGTGCATTTCTGTATACTGACTCTCCTTGGGCACTGTGGTAGGTTTGTTTCTTTTTCTAGCAGCATGATGAAGTTTCACTTTCGGAAGTTGATAATTATGGACTAGTGTGAGCTACATGTAGGTATGGGTGTGGCAAATTAGGATCACGCCTATGCCTTATTTTTTCCCACCTGATTGCTGTGTCTGACGTGCATGCGTTTTACAACAACAGAAAACGTGTCATTTTTAAAGCCTGAAGGTAAAGATTGTCTTAGAAATTAAGGCACTAAGGATAATTATGATTGTCGTCATGTCTTCATTTATAATAAGGGCCACATTAATAACCCCCTGGAACTAGCTTTTTAGTCTTGTAAACTTACAACCTGCATAAGAAACACAAACAAATATGATAAAGATTCTTGAGGAACGCCTGGGTCGCTCATTCGGTTAAGTGTCTGCCTTCGGCTCAGGTCCTGGGATCAAGCCCCATGTTGGGCTCCCTGCTCAGGGGGAGCCTGCTTCCTCTCCTACGCCCCCCTGCTTGTGCTCACGCATGCTCCCTGTCAAATAAATAAATAAAATCTTAAAAAAAGAAAGATTTTGGAACCATGGTTTTTTTAGGCACTGGCTGAGAGAGACCCTATGACCCATTATGAGCCAGACCTCAGCATGGAACCACCGTGCTCAGGCTTCATTGTGAAACCATAAGGCACCACCTCCAACCTGTCCGACTTTTGGGAACAAACAGGAACAATTTGTAAATAGCCCAAAAGTCAGTGCAGCACACGATGGTGAGTTAAAATGAACAGTCGAGAACACTTCGTCTGGGCTACCGCACTCAGTTGCAAAGGCTAGGGCTGCTAATTGGCAAAATACACAAAAAGTTACGAGTCAAAGTGGGGACTGGTAACCAAACAGCACAGTCGACAAGAGTCCGTTGTCCAGTGAGTGCGCTGAGCGCCGGCTCGTGCACAGGTTGGCGGGTTGTCCACCTGCCGGGAAGACCGGTGGCCGCTCGCTCACTGACCTTCTGAAGCCCGCACAGCCTTTGCCCTTTGTCAGCCGCGAGCCGGGTGAGCAGGTCCACCAAGACTTTTTTGTCTTAACTCCTAAACGAGAGGAAATCTTTGAGATTCTGTTGATGACTTGGTGACACACTAACACAGACTTAAGGCGTGATGTGAGAAGAGCCGAGTTGGCACAGAACCCCGCTGTGGTTGAGTAGGAGGTTTGATCTGGTGTGTTTCAGTCCTGGAAACTGGACCCTTTCACATCCAGAGGGCAGTCTCGTTTGGCCCCGGTGCTGGAGAGCAGTCCCCAGTCCCCCACAGAATGGCGGTCCGTCAGCCTGTGCCAGCTGACTTACTCCTCTTGCTTTGGGAAGATCTGAGCAGTAACTCCAAGCACCCGCTTCTTCCCGAACTGAGAGCAGAAAGGTCTCCTCTTGAGTGTCAGGTCTTCGTGGAGCAAACCTTTTTTTACTGGAAGCCATGGGAAGTACACTTGGACTGTGGCGGAAAGAACTGGGAACAACTCGAAAAAGTCTTCTGTGGGGGCACCTGGGTGGCTCAGTGGGTTAAGCCTCTGCCTTCGGCTCCGGTCATGGTCCCTGGGTCCTGGGATCGAGCCCCACATCGGGCTCTCTGCTGGGCAGGGAGCCTGCTTCCCCCTCTCTCTCTGCCTGCCTCTCTGCCTGCTTGTGATCTCTGTCAAATAAATAAATAAAATCTTTTAGAAAAAGGCTTCTGAGTGCCATATGTACAAAGTTCAGAGTGATGGCCTCCAGGAGCCCGGTGAGTGGATGATGCGAGCCAGACCCCCCCCCCTTTTAAAAAATCATCAGGAGAATAGTACTAAATAAAAGCACACGTTCAGAAGATTGGGCCCTGGAGGCTTTCTTGAAACTAAAGTTTGTTGAACCGAAGTCACACTTGGTGTTTTGGTTAGGAATTCATTTCTAGAATCCAGTTCTGTCAAATAACCTTTGCCTGATGAGTAATAAACATGTTAGTATTCTCTATTGTCCAATGTCAAAATTAAAAAAATAAAATTATAGACTTACCCTCCTCTTAAAGTTTACTCAGCACCCTTTACATCTCCTTTATTGTGATGATAAACAGTTCTTTTGCTTTGAGGGGCCTAGTTTCTGATAGGGCTTTTCATAAATAAATTTGTTAGGTTTTTCTTGTAATTCAGTGTTTATATTTTTTAATTTACTTTAAAATGTAACAATGCAATTTTGTTTTCTTTGTGTTTCTTTTCAGGAGTACCTTGTACTTATGAGGATAACGCTGTAGGGGTGTCTGTCCTTGTGCCTGATTACCGGTCCTCTGCCTCGTGTCTGCAGGGTTCCCACGGCACCAGTCTTTCCCTGAGTAGTTGGTAAAGCTCTTGAGGTGGCGCTTGGAGGTCGGGTGAATCCTGTTTGTTCTCGAGCTCTGCCCACTGGTCATAGCGCGTGTCTGCACCGTTGACCGCTGTGAGGTGCTCGTGATTGCTCTCCTCTTCCCGTCTGCATTTACTGACTGGATTCTTGAGAAGAGATTTTTCTCCTCTCTCGTGTATACAAGTGGTCTTTTATGTAGGCATGGAGACACAGATACACATTTTACCGTTCCATCAAAGTCCACCACTGTCATTGTGGCGTAACCTCTCTCCGGTCCTAAGAGAATATCGGAAAGACCCAGATCAAGGAGCGGAGTCCAGGGCATGGAGGACAAGGGTGCAGGAACTGTTGCGGGTCGGTGCGGGTGGGAGGAAACAGGAATTATATGCAATGTGGGGCGCTGGCTGGGGTCTAGCAGGCAAAGATCGTTAGTACGAGACTTGGCGAATTTCTAGTAAAGTCTGTAGTTTAGTTTGTAACGTCATGCCGCTGTTGATTTCTTGCTCTTGCTAGTTGTATTCTGGTTGTGGAGGGGGCGGTGGGGTCAGAGAGAGGAGGGATGAGGAAACTCACTGTATCCTTCCTGCAACTTTGTCTAAAATTAATTCAAAGTAAAAAGTTTTAAAATTCCGTTTAAAGAGTGATACTAAGCGAAGGACAGCCCGGGTGGTATGGCTGTGGTGAACCGTGTGAAGGTGGCGGGGCGTGCCTCTGAGACACGGGGTCGGCGGGGAAGGGGGCCGAGGGCTCCACGCCTGGGGGTCACCCTTGCTCGCTCCTCCCTCTCTCCGAGTGCATCAGGCTAGTGGTCCTCGGTGCCTT
The DNA here is from genome assembly GCA_003697995.1 of Taxidea taxus jeffersonii. NCBI lineage: Eukaryota > Metazoa > Chordata > Mammalia > Carnivora > Mustelidae > Taxidea > Taxidea taxus. Next base: position 9,777 of record RCUC01129715.1, on the reverse strand, counting down.
GTTACTGCGCTCCGTAGAGGGTGGGGTTGCTTTCCCCGCTTCACGGTCACAGCCCCACTGGTGGCTGCTCGGCTTACGTTCTGGATTATTCTGCTGGCTCAGGCAGAATTTTGCTACGAGGATCTGTTTGGAGACCTCTTTCCAGGGGTGGGTTTAGCGTGTCAAGAAGAGCAGCCTGGCGGTTGGGGGGACTGGCCTGTCCATCTCATTCTTCCCGGGGGAACTGGAATTGTGCTCAGCAACATTTATAAGGGCCGCTGGTGAGATTTATAATAGTACTTAGAACATTTTTGAATTATTTGTCGACTTGCTGAGGGAGTTTACAACAGTGGAATTATCGCTTGGATTGAGGATTTGTCTGGCCGGTATTCTGATTTTGGTGGCACTAACTGTTCTGGGAAGACGTAGGTCTTTCATGTCTGCCTCAGTAGATAAGTGACTTTACATTCTTGTCTCTTATTGTGACCTTTTTTTTTCAACTTTAAAATCTTTCAAGCTTCAGATTTCCTGGTTGTACCTTTATTCTTTCTAAATTTAGTCCTTCAAGCATTCCATGAGGCACAACGCTAAGTGTCAGGGTTATAAAGACAGAGACATAGGCCTTAATTCTGGAGGAATTTATCATTTATTGAAGGAGGAAAAACACAGTTAAGGTCACGTTTACTCTTTCCTCTCTGCAGGTGCACTAAGGTAAAACATGTTTTTCTCTTTAAACAGACACTCGGTTCAGTCTGTAAGTGATAGAGTCCTAGATAGAGCCTTTGTCGGCACCTAAATGCAGACCCCGCTGCGTGTTTCGTGTTGACCCTTGTGTGGTTTGAGCTTGGCTGGGGGGGGGGGCATCTTCCTGTGGGGGCTCGCCCTGCAGGGCTGCTTCGCTGTGGAGCACTCGCGGCCACCGGCCCGCCTCCTCCCTGCAGGGAGGCCTCCCTCGCCCTCTGCTCGCTCTCCCGGCATTTGTTACTCGGGGTCTTAACTGGTAACGTGCCAGTGTCATGTTCGTATTCTCGGCGCTGAGGCAGCATCGGGAGACGGTGCGGGACAAGTCGTGGGGAGGAGGAGGCCGTGTTTGAACTTGCTCCCGTGGAGCGCGTTGGAGGTTCTCCCGTCCGGTCCTCAGGCTGCCGTGGAACAGAGAATCAGGCCAGTGTAATGGGTTTGTATAAACGGGGCTACTGGAAGTAACAGCACTGAGAAGATTCTCGTGGTTGATGTTCCGTGCTCTTCAGGAACCCTCGGCTTCCGTCTGCCCTAAAGGCCTCCGGGAGGATGGCGTGCATGGAGGGGGGTGGCGGGAGGAGCTGGGGCTGAAGGCACGGCCCACCCCTCCCTGTTGTCCTTGTTACCTGTTAACTCCCTGGCCCCTCGGTGCCCTCTTGTAAGGTGATTGCCATGTCCCTTCCACCTCCTGCGGCCAGAAACCGGCCGGCGGGCTCCCCTCCCTTCCCCCCTGACCCCTGCGCGCTTCCTGCCCGGCTCTGCCACCCGTGCGCTCTCCCTCTGCTGGGAGATTTCCCGCCTTGTCCTCCCACTGAACGTGTCCTTCCAAGGTGCCTTTCACCTGCCTTTTCCTCTAGGCGTTTTCCTGGTCGCCGAGACAGAATCCGGCTTCTCCCCCCCACGCTTCCACCCGCTGCAGGCCTCTTGCACGGGGCAGAGACCGCGTCTGTCTCCGCACTCGCGGCCAGGACTGTGTCTGGCGCAAGGTGTGTCCCCAGTAAACAGGCTGCTGCTTTCTCCCACCAGACCGTGAACTCCTTGGGAGCAAATGCCTCACTTACTTTTAAAATCTCTAGTGCCGGGGCGGCTGGGGGGCTCAGTCCTTCAGCCGTCTGCCTTCGGCTCAGGTCACGATCCCAGAGTCCTGGGGTCGAGCTCCCCGTTGGGCTCCCGGCTCAGTGGGGAGCCTGCTTCTTTCTCCCACTCCTCCTGCTTGTGTCCCCTCTCTTGCTACGTGTCTGTCTCTCTCTCTGTCAAACAAATAAATAAATAAAATCGCTAGTGCCTGGCATGTTAGTGATTCACGAGACACCTGTTGACTGGATACGTGCCCCTCCTGGGTCTCATTTGAATGTATTTTGAATGGATCGTTCTAGACGGGGAACACGGGGAACACAGGAAGCTCTGGTTCTGCCCTGGGATTCGGTTACATGTTTAGGGGCTGCGTACTGATAATTTCCATCGTGTGTGGGCGGCTGTTGTGTACTCTGTCGCACTTGTCTTTCTGTGCTGGGCTGGCTTTTCACGGCAGCCTTTGTGTCCTGGTCTTTCTGATGGCTTAGTTTGCCTTCCTGGTTCTTAACACCACCTACTCCTCATGCTTTCTTGTCAAATTTTGAAGATCAAAAATTTTTTTCTGTGGCCTACCTCTCCCCTCCTTTCTGGTAAGCTTCCAAATTATTTGTGTATAATGAAGGCAAAGAATTTTTTAAATTTCTCAAAATGTGAAATAATGTTCTTTCTCAAAGTGGATGGCATACTGCTTAGTGGGTTGAGCTCTGGGCCGTCTGAGTTCAGACCCTGGATCTACTGCCACTTTGAAACCTCACTTTCCACATCTGTAAACAGGAAAAATAATCGTGCTTAACCTCATAGGCTCATTTCGAGGAATACGAGAATTACCTGAAGCCAAGGGCATAGAATATTGCTTAATGTGTGGACAGAAGCCTTCAGTCCCTGTTACTTTTCTGCGTGTGGCACACATGGCCTCCTCTTCTGTCCTTCCTGTGCTAGGGCACAGCAGACAGGTGTGGGCAGCTCAGTGTTGCTGGTAGCTGCTGGTCCTAGAGTCGCCCTTGTGGTGTGCCTGATTTCACGTGGGAGATTGCTTGATCTCTCCCTGTAGACCGTTTTTTTTTTTTTTTTTTTTTTAAGATTTTGTTTATTTATTTGACAGAGATCACAAGTAGGCAGAGAGGCAGGCAGAGAGAGAGAGAGAGAGAGAGAAGCAGGCTCCCCGCTGAGCAGGGAGGCCGATGTGGGGCTCCATCCCAGGCCCCTGAGCTCATGACCTGAGCCGAAGGCAGAGGCTTAACCCACTGAGCCACCCAGGCACCCCTAGACCGTTTTCTTTTGTCTGCAGAATATTAAAGGGGCATGAGTACTCTTTGAAAGCCCTTATTAGCATTTTCAAAAATACAGGTTTTTTGTTGAAATTACATATCAGGGTTTGTGTGTGCATCTCTGTTATTTTGGATTGGCTTGCTACACTTGAGTTTTTTAAAATGAATTTGTCTTTGAAGCAGGAAGTGTTAGAGCATGTGAGCACAGGTCAGAGAAGTGACCTTCCCCTTCGTATGATGTCCTTTGTCCGGGGATTCCGACCTACAGGTGATCAGAAGTTAATAGTCACCCCCACACACCCAGCAGTGCCCCTTGTGCTGTCGTGGCTTCTCCCATACCATGAGCTTCAAACATCAGATAGAATTTCTGAGAAATCCCAGTGTTCAATTACAGTCCAATTGTGCTCTTTGATCTGGAGTACCTATTTTGAGTTTTAAAATGCTGCAGCGTAGGTACTGTGCTGCAGGTACCCAGAAGTGCTTCTCACCTCTTAGGGTTCCTCCTCCTCCTAGACTGTTAAGTCTGCAGTGTTCGACTTCAAGGAGGTGTTCGGTCATTTCAGAAGTGTGTCGAGTACCTGTGCGTGCCGGATGTGGGAGCAGGTGAAAGCAACAGTGTGGTCAGGGCAAAGTGAGGCCCTTGAGCCCGTGCGGCCTGTAGACCAGCGAGGACTAGGAGCTTATCCGTGTGGGGAGGGCAGTGGAGTGGCTCTTGCCAGCATGAGCCATGTTTTTGAGGTAAAATGTTGATTTGTTGAACTTCAGACTTTTTCCTTTGAATTCACTTAGCCAACATAACGAACATCGTTCGTTTCAGATGCAGAGTTCAGTGATTCATCAGTTGTGTTTAACGCCAGTGCTCATCACATCACATGCCCTCCTTCATGCCATCACCCACTTACCCCCGCCCCCCACTCTAATTTCAGGCTTAACTGTGTTTTTTTGTAGTTGTAACAGTGCACACTATTTTAAGGAATCTTAGCCTTCTAGCTGTCACCAAATAATGAACATATACTGAATCTGGACAAATGGAGGAAAAAATCATAGACACAAACATATCAGTTCTCCTCATAAATAAAGATACTGGCTAGAAATTTTTATCTAGAAGCTTTCTCTAATTCCAACCATCATAACTTCGTACTTTTTACTTTAAATTTTCCATTTGCCTTCTTCCTTTTAATTAATTAAAATTTAAAAATATTTTTCTGAATTTGGTCATGTAGTAGATAAAGTCTTTTTATTTGAAATTAAAGAAATGAAATTTTCTGTAGTGGAAAATATCTGAAGGATTTCTTTTCCTTTCTCTTCTCTTCTCCCTTTTTTTTTCTTTTCTCTTTTAAAGTAAGCTCTGTGCCCAACGTGGGGCTCAAACTCATGACCCCGAGATCAAGAGTCACATGCTGCATCCACTGAGCCATCTGGGTGCCCCGGATTTACTTCTTTGGCTTTAAATTTTGTCAGTGAGAAACTTTTCATTCTGCACACTGTTGATTCACATATCAATGTATAATTTTGAATTGGTTTAATTACTTGCCTTCTGACACTATTTTGATACCGTATTTGTTTTTGTTATGAGATCTGTTTATTCATTTTTTTAAAGAGATTTTAGTTATTTATTTGACAGAGAGAGAGAGATCACAAGTAGGCAGAGAGGGAGGGGGGAGGCAGGCTCCCTGCTGAGCAGAGAGCCGGATTCAGGGCTCAATCCCAGACCCTGAGATCATGACCTGAGTCGAAGGCAGAGGCTTAACGCACTGAGCCACCCAGGCGCCCCTGTTTATTCATTTTTTAAATGATTTATATATAATGTCTTGGAGTGTTAATTTTATTTTGGATTACAGTTATAAAAATAAAATGCCCAGGGAAGCCTGGGGGGCTCAGTTGTTAAACGTCTGCCTTCAGCTCTGTCATGATCCCAGGGTCCTGGGGTCCAGCCCCTGCATCGGGCTCCCTGCTCAGCGGGAAGCCTGCTTCTCCCTCTCACACTCCCCCTGCTTGTGTTCCTCTCTCACTTTGTCTCTCTCTGTCAAATAAATAAAATCTTTTAAAAAAATAAAATAAAGTAAAATAAAATGCCCATACACTATAGACTGGAACAATTCTGGGGGAAGGAGGGTTAGCTTTAAGTATTTTTATTTTATTTGAAATGTTTAAGTTTCCTGTTTATTACTTCGGTTCCTTCTCTGTACCAAGTAATTTTGTTCAAAATTTAGTTTTATGATGAAAAGAGAATTTTTAAATTTTTTTAATAACTAGGGTTAGCTTTTATATATTTTATTTTTAAAATGATTTTTTTAATTTATATGACAGAGGGCACAAGCAGGCAGAATAGTGGGCAGAGGCAGAGGGAGAAGCAGGCTCCCCGCCGAGCAAGGAGCGTGTATGCAGGACTCGATCCCCGGACCCTGGGATCATGACCTGAGTTGAAGGCAGTCGCTTAACCAACTGAGCCACCTAGGCTCCCTGAAAAGAGAATTTTTTTTTTTTAAAGATTTTATTTATTTATTTGACAGAGATCACAAGTAGGCAGAGAGGCAGGTAGAGAGAGAGAGAGGAGGAAGCAGGCTCCCTGCTAAGCAGAGAGCCCGATGCGGGACTCAATCCCAGGACCCTGAGATCATGACCCGAGCCAAAGGCAGCGGCTTAACCCACTGAGCCACCCAGGCACCCCTGAAAAGAGAATTTTTAAAAATTCAGTAACAATACTGAATTTTTTCATCAGATATTTCATTGAGATAATTGCAGGCTCATGTGCAGCTGTTAGAAATAATCCAGAAAGATCCTGCGTTCACAGTGCCTGATTCCCTTGGGGGTTCTATTTTATAAAACTGTAGTACGATAATCACAACCAGGGTATTGGCATGGATATAATACATTGATATTATTCAGATAGTCCCGGTTTTACTTGAACTCTTGTGTATGTGTAAAGAAATCAGATTTTGTTCTTAGAAGACTACTGAAATACTAACTTTAATTAGGCCTGTGATCTAGTGGGGGGGCCACTTAACCTCTTGGGCCTCAGGCTTCTCATTAAGTCAGAATGTTTGTATGATCTTTAGGATCCTTCTGGTGAAGACATTCTGTAATTTTTGTTTGTAATTTTTGAGAGTATGTTAGAATTTGAAATTAAAGCCTTCTTTATATTTTCTCTTTTTGTGTGTAGGAAGAAAAGGCTTCTCTTTTACATCGTACTCAGGAAGAAAGAAGAAAAAGAGAGGTAAAAACAGTTTTGTAATAGTCTCTTTAAATAAGCATTTTTCCATAGTGTTTAAATAAAACTGTCACAATGTGTCTAGATAGATGTATGTTATATGTGACATAACATGCATATTTTTGTGTGTATTAAACTTCAGATGCATTCCTGCATTGTTTGGATTTTATGATAAGTAATTTATCCTGGAACCAGTGTGGAAAAGACAGACTAAGTGGGCAGTTTCCAGAATAGAGGGGAAAGCAGGCTTTTATAAAGTTCACTTGCTTGCTTATGATAATGGTTTCCAGAAGATCTAGAAAGACTTAGTATATCCATGTTTTGCCAAGTAAAAGAAGAAAACTCACTGTTAAGCGAATACCTTAATTATTTGTGTAGAAGATAAATAAACAAATGGAGCTAGTGATATTTGTTGTTTTCTGTTTGTTTAATACATTCTTTATTTTACATTTTATCTCTCTGGTAACAGTTTCTTAACATTGCTTGTTTTGTTAATTAATCAGCAATTATGGTATATTTTATGGCCTACTTTTCCAGATTTCTGTTTTGTTTCCTGATCGTTCATTTGTTCCTTTAGCAAATACTAATTGAGAGCTTGCTGGCTGTATGGATAGTGAATAAGATGGATAACGTTCTTGCTGGGTTCTGGAGCACGGATGGAAGTACTGTGGGGGCAGTGGGGCAGGGTGATGGTGACCAGGAAGGGTGTTCAGGGAAGGACTCTATGAGCTGGTTAGAGTTGAGCTGATTACTGAAGGATGAAAAATAAGCTGGAGGGAGAGCATTCTTGGTGAAGGAAACAGCAAATACAAAGAGTTTTAGGTGGGCTCTCTCAGCTTCAGCACCGCCAACATTTTGGACCAGATTCTTTGCTGTGGGGGCTTACCCTGTATACTGAAGCCCCCTGTATACTGAAAGGTGTTCAGCAGCATCTGTGGCCTCTGCTCCATCCACTAGATGCCACGGCGCTCCTGCTGTTGTTCTCTCCAGTTGAGATAACCAAAAATACCTCCAGATGTTCCCTGGGTGGTGCAATTGCTGTCAGTTGAAAGTGACTACTCAACAAGAAGTGTTGGCTGATGTCTTTCATCTTTTCTGGGAAATTCTCAGCTGTCATCTCTTGAGTAGTGTTTCTGTTCCATTTTTCCTCTCCTCTTCTTCTTGGACTCAAATTATGTACATATTTGATCTTTGCATTGTGTCCTATATCTCTCCTATGCTCTTCCGTATATTTATCCTTTTGATTATTTCTCCTTCAGTTTGGATATTTTCTTCTGACCTAACTTCTAATTTACAGATTATCTCTTTACCACTGTCTAATTGTTACATATATCCTTTGAGTTCTGAACTTCAGATTTTATTTCAGTTCTAGAATTGTCTTTGATTGTTTTATTTCCCAGTTCTCTTGTCTTTTAATTTCATGAACATAACTATAGATTATTAAAGATAATGCTTAAACCCCAGTTTTGGATCACCTGTGGGTTTGTTTCTGTTGTTTGTCCTTTTGATTTTTAGTTCTTGTCTTTGCTGGTTATTTTGGTTGAATACTGTTGAGTGTATATGGCAAAACAAAAAGCAAAAGATGTCTCTTTTTGGAGAGGGTTATAACATTTTGTTTTGGCAGGCAACAGGCAGAAGGACAGATCACCTTTAATTAATACAGGGTTTAGCTGGTTTGCAGACCTTCTTCAGTCCTTGTCAGGATCAGTCTGTTTCCAGTACATTTACAATGGAGCCTTGAGGTCCCTGTCCAACCAGAAGGCTGGGACGCTACCAAGACTTCCTCCTCATTGTGAACAACTGAATGAATAAAAATAAATGTTTTGAAAACTCTTGGGACCATATATAGGTTTTTAATGAAGGGCTCTTAGAATCATTGTAATGAAAAGGTTCCCAAACTAGGTTTAAGCTCAGGGGTTCCTTTGCTGTAAGCACTTGAAGCTCAGAAAGTACACTTACATGACCCAATTGGTGTTCTGCCATCCTAGGATTGTGTGTGTGCACGTGTGCATTTCAAGCCTGGCAGGTGACCTTCCTGGAAGACTGGAAATGGTGTCGTGGGGTAGGATGAGTGCAGGCCTTAGTGTCGCACTTGGCTTTGAGTTCTGACTGTGTACATCTTCCAGCATCACTTTATCTTTGTGGAGATTTCAGCTTCTGCATCGTAAAACTGGGAGGAGTCGTCGTCAAGGATGATGGTGCGGTGTCTCTCTTAGGGCCTGCGCACAGTAGGCTTTCAGACAGTGGGAGCCGCGTTGGTTACAACGATGTGAAGAATAAATATTTCTGCTAGGTCACTGAAAATTTTAAAGAGAGTCTTAACCAAAACTGGAGTTTTCTGCTTTGAGATAAGAAAAGTGGCTTTTAAAATTGATGTTTGGGTTGTCTCTGTTCTTTTTCTATTTCAAACTGTAGCTGTCATTGTAAGGCTTAGCGTGCTGGTGGGGTAGTGAAATGGTGCAGCCACGTGGACACCCGTCTGGCCGCTGCTCCGGTGCTGCTCCGCTCCTGAGCGTGCACCCGAGAGAAGCGGAAACCTGTGTCCGCACAAACTCTCCCGCGAGTGCCCGCAGCAGCCTCGCTCGCAGCAGCCCAGAGCGGAGACAGCCCGAGTGTCTGTCGGGTGGTCAGTGGGTAAACGAAACGCGAGCCGTCCGTATGGTGAAGTATCAATTGGCCATGAAAAGTCGTGCAGTATTGATAAGTGATACAACACGTATGAACCTTGAAAGGACTGCCAGGAGAGAAGAGTGAGACACAGGAGGCCACGTATTACAGGATTCCATTATGTCCAGAATAGGATTCCCGTCCAGACAGCAGTTTGGTGGGTGGTTGCCGGGGCAGAGGTTGGGGACTGAGCGCTCATCGGTGGGGAGGTTTGGCGTGCGTGCTGAAAAAGTTCTAGAATCAGACTGTGGGGACACTTGGATTTTGACTGTTTGAAAAATCGGTGAATGGGACGCTTGAAAGGGTGAATTTTGTGGTCTGTAAATTCTATAGCTGTTTGGGGTTTTTGTTAAGTCTTTGCTAGCTAAGTGCCGTTTCACTAAGACCCAGTCATTCCTCCCTCCCTCCGTTATGCAGGAGGAAAGGCGACGACTGAAGAACGCAGTAATCATACAGTCATTCATACGAGGCTGCAGAGACCGGAGGCAGCAAGTACGTTTGCGGTTAAGCTGGGGAAGGATTAGGCCGGAGCCCATTCGATATACGGCCTTGAGCCTTGGAAGCGGGCTCCAATTTGGGGGTATTTTAGTACATGTGTGTAATGAAAGTCAACGTGGATAATGGTTGTTTTCCCCAGTAATTAATTTTAGTAGTTTATATTTACATAAAGATGTATAGATTGGGGAGTTTTGAGGTGATTTTTGAGTAACAAAATAGAAATGGGGGGTGCAGCCGGAGATGGAAGTGTTGGCCTCTGGGGGCTGAAGGGCCCTCGTTCCGTTCCCAGTTTTCTGGGTTTCATGTCACCTTTTTGCGAGAACAGACTGGGCCCCCCCC
>ML101503.1:11175-28286 GCA_003697995.1 Taxidea taxus jeffersonii | reverse complement strand
CTGTGGATCTAGCTACTATAAACTGTTAAAAATTCCCTTGTATATTTACTTGGTTTGCTACTTTTATAAAGCATTTCTTCCTGACTCTTAAACAGTACCTTTTGGTGAATGTTCAAGTTCCATTTTTTTATTGTTAATGTAAAAAAAAAAAAGACAAAATGTATGCATGTTTATTGTCATAAAATTATAAAACCTCACAAAATTGCCTCAGGAAATAGCCATTAACAGTTCATTCATTCCAGTTTTTCAGTCAATATAAATCAAAGTCCCATCTGTTCCTGACATTATGCAGGGTCCTAGGGAAACTTGATGAATGAAACAGCCATGGTGTTTGAGGGACTCAAGGTCTAGTATGTGTAATTAGATATTCATCTTGAAATTCTCAGCAAATGTTACTCAGCAAACATATATTTGGTGTTTGGGTCTGTGTGCCAAAAACAATGAAAGCATTGGTTCTTGTATTTAAGATTACAGCCTAAATATGGGCAAAAATGTTTTTCCAAAATAATACCGTGTATTGTCCATAATCATATACAGAGTGCTGCCAAGATACGATAACTCTATTTGAAGTACTTGGGACTGCATTGGAGTCATCACAGGGCTTCATAAGTGGAGGTCTTCTTAGTCTCTAGTCAGCCTTTCTGCCCCTGGACTTGATCTCTGCTTCATACTTTAGTGAGAATGCTTTCATGTTGTTATGCTCTCATTACACTCTTTCATGACTGTAGCACCACTCAGTCTTATTCTTCCTACCATTCTGACCATGCCATCTCAGTCTTCTTGTGGACTGTTTATCTCCTGCTTACAGCTTAGCATTTTCAGAGTTCTGTCTCACAGCTCTTTTCTTACTTTGTAATTTCTCCTAGATGATCATGTTCTTTTTCATGGCTTCAGCTACTGTGTATGTGCTAGCATGTCACCACTCTCAAGTGTTCCTTTGAGCATAAATACCTCTACTGAAGTCTAGACGTCTGCATGTCTCTGATTGCCTGTTGGACATCTCTGTTGGGTATTGCTTAGGTTCGCACACTCAGTATGTCCATAACAAAATTTATCACTTTCCATTCTCTCCATAATCAGCCTCTAATACTCTTACCAAAAACAAAAGACAAATAGAAAACTTTTGTTTCTGTATTTCTTAGTTAGGCTAGTAATCCCAGCTTGCTACCAAATATATAAGCTAGAATCCTGGGAGTTACTTAGATTTTTTCCCTTTGTACCTAATCTGTCAGTAAATCCTGTTGATTGTACCTCCTAAATATCTATGCTATTTATCTCTTCTCTCCATCTCCCACAGTTGTTCTCGCAAGTCAAACCAACACCATTTCTTGCCCTGACTCATGTAGTCTTTTAATTGGCCTACCTTTCTTTGATCTTATTTATTCTGTAGTCTTTCTTACACTTAATTAGAATGATCTCTCTTGAATGAGAGATCTGTGCTTCTGTTTCTCTCCCACCTTTGCTTTTAAAGAATAAAGTCACAGCTGCTTATAATAGAATGTATAATACCCTTCATGATATAGATCTGCTGGACCTTAAGCTTCATCACCTGCCACTTCTTTTGCTCACTTCATCCTTCCAACAACGCAGAGCTGTTTGTTAAAATGTCGTGCTGTTTTATGCTTCCATGTGTTAAAATGACCCCCTTCCTCTCTGAGATGTTTTTTTTCATAGTCCTTGTTCAAAGCTCAGTTTCACAGTCACCTTCCTCAGGAAATATATCACAACCATCTCTTTTTTGTTACTTCCTTTTCTGTGCTATCTTACCTTGTCAATACATTAGCTACTACATTTTTAATTTTATAATTTTAAAAAAATCAAGTTTTTTTTTATTAGGGAGAGAGCTGCTAGAGAGCAGAGATTGTGCCTGTCTTAGTGAAAAATGTTTGATTTTAAAATTAAAATTAAAAACATTTTAAAATGTTTGATTTGTGGTATGAATTAGGACTTGACAGGAATCATTAGGACAGGACAGGTAAGGACATTTTAAACAAAAAAAATGACATTTGCAGCAGCATGAAGAAGAGGAACATTTGAGGACTATTGATCAGCATGGCAGAGGCAGGGTCGGGATACAGTCACAGGAGATGAAATGAGATCATTGAGTTGGATCCGGATTCTAGAAGACCTTATTCTCCATGAAAACAAGTTTTTATCTTGCTTTTTTTTTTTACTTGGGCATATTAGTATTGAAGGATTTTAGTCAGAGGAGGAGCAGCAACAAATTTCTTCACCAGTTGCCCGAAGGACGGATTAGAATGTGAGCAAAACAGAAGATGGCGAAACCATTTAAATACTGTTACCCAGGTGACAGGTGATGAGGGACCAAAGTAATTAGTGGTGCAATAAAAGTAGAAAGTAAATAATGTGTATACAAGGAGGTGACCCTTGAACTGGATCCGTAAGCATGAAGGAGGGATCCACAGTGAATGGAGCAAGTAAAGGACTTAAAGAGGAAATAGACTGCAGAAATGCTTTCTGCTTTTAGGATATGTGGGTGTAGGTGGTTGAGAGGGGATGAGGTAAACTAGAGCTGTATTGAGAAAGATTTTGTGTATGGATCTAGTCAGTTTGGACTTGACTTTGAAAATATCAGGTATCTAGCGATTATTTTAATAAAGGAAATAATGCTGTCAGATTGTTGTTTAAATAGTTACCAGAATTCTTTAAAGGCAGAAAACTGGGGTGCCTGGGTGGCTTAGTTGGTTGGGTGACTGCCTTCAGCTCAGGTCATGATCCTGGAGTCCTGGGATCGAGTCCCATGTTGGGCTCCCTGCTCCCCGGGGAGTCTGCTTCTCCCTTTGACCCTCCCCCTTCTCGTCTCCCTCTCTCTCATTCTCTGTCTCTCAAATAAATAAATAAAATCTTAAAAATAAATAAATAAAAATACAAAAGCAGAAAACTTAGAATTACTATCAGTGGGTGTATATGGAATGAACCAAGATTATTGAGCATTAAAGAGAATATAAATTTTTAAAGATTTTATTTATTTATTTGACAGAGATCACAAGTAGGCAGAGAGGCAGGCAGAGAGAGGGAGGGGGAAGCAGGCTCCCTGCTGAGCAGAGAGCCTGATGTGGGGCTGGATCCCAGGACCCTGGGATCATGACCTGAGCCAAAAGCAAAGGCTTTAACCCACTGAGCCACCCAGGCGCCCCCAAGGAGAATATAAATATTAAAAGCATGAGGTATTTAGTATTTATATCCTTACTCAGAGCTTATCTACAACATGACATTATCTCAAATAGTAAAATGGTTCATATCATTGATAAAGATGGCCTTTTTGCTTCAGACTCTTTTCTAAGAAAAGAAAAATAAAACTTTGCATAATGTGATAAGTTTTGCATATTCATGCATTGATTATTTAAAATAACCTATTTTCTAAGTGGTATTAGAAAATTAATTTACTATAGTTTAAGATCTTCTTTTCAAATGATTTTCTGTTTCTAATGTTTCTATTAACTTTAATATCATCTAGATTTAATAAGAAACCAAAGAGAGGAATACAGTACCTCCAAGAACAAGGAATGCTTGGCACTACACCTGAAGATATTGCCCAATTCTTACATCAAGAGGAAAGATTAGACTCCGTAAGAATACCATTTTTTAAAAATTTCTAACCTTCTCTGTAAAACTCCTTTTTAAGTTAATAATGATACATACTGTTTCCCCTTTAAAAGTGCTCTCCAAAGTATGTAAGTAAAAAATGAAAGAATAACCTAGGTATTCTTAATTTTGCTTTTTAATTTTCTAAACTCAAAAGAATATCTCTTTTTAATAAACACGTGTGTTTAACTTTTAGTTTCATGTTTGAAATAGTTAACCATATAGTCAAAACCTGTGACTCCTACAGATTTTTCTATTCTTTAAATGTCTCTGTGGCAAATGTAACATTTCATTAGGATATCAGTGTTTTTATTTTTTGTTCTTTAGACTCAAGTGGGTGAGTTCCTGGGAGATAATGATAAATTTAACAAAGAAGTCATGTATGCATATGTGGACCAACATGACTTTTCAGGAAAGGACTTTGTTTCAGCCCTCCGTATGTTTCTGGAAGGATTCCGTCTTCCAGGGGAAGCTCAGAAAATCGATCGGTTGATGGAAAAATTTGCTGCAAGATACCTCGAATGCAACCAAGGGTAAGAAAGATCAAATTCAAGTATTTATTGGTTGCCAGCTATATCCAAGATACTATGTTAGGGAGCATCAGAAGATTCATCATCTCTTAACACCCAGAGAATTTAGATTGTCTGTCATCTAGAAGTGATAAGACAATTCCATAAAAATACTTGTAATATGAGCTAGAACATAAATCCTGCAAGAGAAAATTATGGGGGTTTGAGATAATTTATTTAAATGCAACCGTAAAAGTAGTTTATAACATGATACACTTATTTTTCCAGACAAACCCTTTTTGCTAGTGCAGATACTGCTTATGTTTTGGCTTATTCAATTATCATGCTGACCACAGATCTTCACAGTCCACAGGTACGTACAATGTATAATAGATAGTACAAATTAAATAAGTTCTTTTGAATTCAGTAAGTACAATTGAAATTTTAATCTTATTCAGTGAAATCAGTCACCAAATTGGGGTATTTAATTTGATGTAGTATTCATTTACAAATGTGGTTTCTGGGGGCACTGGTGTGACTCAGTTGAGTGTCTCACTCTTGGTTTCGGCTCAGGTACTGATCTCAGGGTCCTGAGGTGGAGCCTTGTGTTAGGGTCCACACTCAGCAGGGAGTCTGCTAAGATTTTTGTCACTCCCTCTGCCCTTCCCCCAGCTCATACGCGTGTGCTCTCGTGTGTGCGCGCTCTCTCTCCCCGCTCAAAATAAGTAAATAAATAAATTTTTAAAGACTTTATTTGGGAGAGTAAGAGAGAGCAAGAGAACATGAGAGCATGAGCAGGGAGGAGAGGCAGAGTAAGAAGCAGACTGCCTGCTGAGCAGGGAGCCCCACGGCAACTATGGGGCTCAATCCCAGGACCTTGGGATCATGACCTGAGCCAAAGGCAGATACTTAACTGACTGAGTCATCCAGGCCCCTCTGAGTAAATAAATCTTTTTTTAAAAAAAAGTTTCTGATAATAATTCTATTTAGATTTTCAGATATCTGTAAAATAAGTCTGTATTTGTCTCATGATTAATAGCTGTATAAAGCTTAAGATAAATTTTAAGAGTATGTATAATAGTTCTTTTGCATATACTTATTACAACATGGAAAAACACTACATAAACTTTATTTTTTTCTTTTAAACATTTCAGACTTAAGCAATAGAGTGGCTAGTATGGGAATCCTTCATTGTGCCCATCGCCCAGCTTCCACAGTTATCAACTATGGCCGGTCTTGTTCATTCTATATCCTCTCTCTCTCCCAGATCATTTTGAAGTAAATCCCAGGTGTCATATCATTTCATCTGTATTTATTTCAGTGTATATCTCTGAAAGACACATACTCTATTTAAATATAACCACAATATCATTACACTTAAAAATTAACAATAATTTTAAAATATTAGATATCTAGAATATTGAGATATTCTTTTCCCTCTTAAAATTCATAACTCCTTCTTAAATATTAAGGAACTGTCGCTTGATTTCTGATATCCATTAGCAAAAAAATTATTTTTAAAGTTTTAGGTATTTTATACTTTGTTTCAGAATGATACTTTGATATCTTTGCGGGGAAATTACATTTATAAATTCATTTATTTGCAAGAATTTCTTTATACTTCTCAGGGATAGACATCTAATGATATCTGTTATTCTTAGGAAACAAAACTATTACTAATCTTAGAGGTTTGGAAAAATCAAAATTTATTTGAAGATTAAGATTAAACTTTGCAATATAGGGATTTTTGTGTGTGTGTTTTGAGATGTTTAAGGCAGGGTTGATATGGAAAGTATATACCAAATGTATGATGGGGATTATATGCAGAATTACTCTTAAGCATTGCATTACATGCAACAACTATGCATTTACCAACGATTTACTTGATTTTATATAGACATTTCTTAAAAAGTCATTTAATATTTTAATCCTTTAAAATTGCCCTTGGGGGTCCCTGGGTGGCTCAGTGGGTTAAAGCCTCTGCTTTCGGCCCAGGTCATGATCGTGGGGTCCTGAGATCGAGCCCCTCATCGTCCTCTCTGAGAGGCCTCTCTCAGAGAGCCTGCTCCCCACCCCCACCTGCCTGCCTCTCTGCCTGCTTGTGATCTCTGTCAAATAAATAAATAAAATTTAAAAAAAAAATTGCCCTTGGCAGGGTGCCTAGGTGGCTCAGTCAGATAAGCTCTTGCCTTCTGCTCAGATCATGATCCCAGGACCCACATGATCCTAGCCCCACATAGGGCTCCCTGCTCAGAGGGAAATCTGCTTTTCCCTCTTCCCACTCCCTCCACTCCCCACCACTGCCTCTCCCCCTGCTCATGCCCACTTGTGCTTTGTCACATGCATTCTCTCTCTCTCAAAGAAATAAGTAGAATCTTTAAAAAACAAATAAAAATAAAAATTTCCCTTGGCATATTACTGGGAGTATAGTTAAAGCAGCAACCTGTCAGGTTATATACACAGTATACTTTTTTCCATGGTGTTATGGGGCAGTCTACAGATAGTGACTTACTTGAATATCTTCATATCAGAGTTTTCTGTCTGGTGTTTTGGTCCAGATCAATACACTATCACCCATTTGTTTTTAAAATGTTATATTTTTATTTTTTTTAATTTTTAAAAATATTTTATTTATTTATTTGTCAGAGAGAGAGAGAGAGAGAGCACACAAGCAGGCAGAGTGGCAGGCAGAGGTGGAGAGAGAAGCAGGCTCCCCGCCAAGCAAGGAGCCCGACGTGGGACTCGATCTCAGGACCCTGGGACCATGACCCGAGCCGAAGGCAGCAGCTTAACTGAGCCACCCAGGCGTCCCAAATGTTATATTTTTAAAGAATTTGGTTGTGTAAATGAGTTATCAGCATTATTTTCATCTATGTCATATCTTCCTGTACATATGTACATCCTGGTGTAATTTGTTTTGAGGAAATATTGAAACATCCTTTAATGTCCTTTCATAGTACCCAGATTGTTAAAATTTTGTTTCTGAAAACAAATCAGTTAGGAAACAACTTGAGAACAGTTCTGTGTCTTCATGGCACTTATTTCTGTCCATAGAACATGTGCGTGGTGTCCTGGTCTAGCAGTGGTAACTGCTTGTAGTCTCCCGGCTCCCTGTTAGACTGCTGCTGGCTGGCATCATGTCCTGATATGCAGCCTGCAGTTACAGAGAGCTTAATGAATTGCTATGAAGGAAAGTTCAGTCAGAGAACTGAACCCATAATCATGACCCCATATGATTTGACTACATTAAGACTACATCAAGATTACATGAACTATAACAAATGACATCATTTTTAAAGAACACAGGTAAACTTTAAAGGAATTCCTTAAAACTAGGTCTTTTCATTCTTAGTTGTTTTCAAAGTTAAAATATTTAAACCAAGTCAGTATTACACTGTTATGTTTCTTTTTCACCTAGAATATTTATAATTAGACTACTTTTTATATATTGTATGAGTCAATGAATTTTTTTTAAAATTTGAGGTATATTTAGAACACATTTAATTTTTTATGTATATTAATCTCCATCATAGTAACAACTGGCTTTAAGTGACTTAAACACTGAAACTAAACACAGCTTAATATAAGCACATGAAGGGCACCTCGGTGGCTCAGTTAAGCACCTGCCTTCAGCTTAGGTCATGATCCCAGGATCCTGGGATCAAGCCCCAAGTTGGGCTCCTTGCTCAGCAGGGAGCCTGCTTCTCCCTCTCCATCTGCCTGCTACTTCCAGTCTTGTGCTCTCTCTTGCTCTCTCTCTGTCAAATAAATAAAATCTTTAAAAAAATATATAAGCACATGAAAACAAAAGAGTGGGATGTTCCATAAAAGATAAGCAGGAAAAGAAAAGTAAGATTATGTTTTATCTGACTTTCAGAATCCCATTGTGCCAGAATTGTTCTGTTTGAGAAGTGTATGTTTATTTGGGGATCTGAAATTCATGTATTCCCTACTCCCATTTCTGAAGGCTCCAATGCCCACTTCCCAACCTAGACCCACAAGTGTATTATACTGCTACTTCAGATTTTTATCAAGACTTCTTTTTGTCTCTGGCATGATGGTAAAACAATATGCCATGCTCAAGATCTCCTGGTGATGTTAATCTTCTTTTAGTGTCTTATTGGCAGCACTTGTATGGTCTTTTATTTTAGTGTCCCTGAGTCATTATTTTTTATTATTTATCAGAACTCCAGGAGAAATTACCTTCTTTTATTTATTTATTTATTTTTAAGTGCTGACTGAAGATGAGTTTTTTAAAGTTATGGCTTGCTTATTATTCTGTGCACTGTATAAATTAACAGGAGGAGTCTTATCTTTAGAGTTGCCTTAAATTCTTTATGAGAGAAGGTGGGAAATATATAATTGAATAAATAGTCAGCATACCTCGTTTTATTGTGCTTTATGACACTTTGCAGATAATTGTGTTTTTTGCAAATTGAAAGCCTGTGGCAACCTTGCATCAAGCGAGTCTGTCAGCGCCACTTTTCCAACAGCATTTGCTCATTTCACGTCTCTCACATTTTGGTGATTCTCGCAATATATCAAACTTTTTTATTACTGTTATATTTGTTATGATGATCTGTGATCAGTGATTATGACCCGTTGAAAGCTCAGATGATGGCTAGTATTTTTTAGCAATAAAGTATTTTTGAATTAAGGTATGTACATTGTTTTCTTAGACATAATGCTATTGCACACTTAATAGACTATAGTATAGTGTAATATAACTTTTATATGTACTAGGAAGCCAAAAAATTTATTTGACTCACTTTATTGTGGTAGTGTGGACCCAAACACGGTTTCTCCCAGATATGCCTGTATTTTCAGAGACATCATAAGACCTGGTTGGGGTTTTGGAGATATAAACATTTTGACTGTGCTAGTTCTCAAGTTTGGTGACAGGACTACATCTTATAAACTAGAAAGTATTACTCCACAGACTGATCAAGGTACGGTACAGGACATTCCTGTTCAGAGTACTGTTAACAAGACAGAATGTTCAGAAGATACTTCACCTGGATCACCTAACATTCATTTGCCATGCTGAGTCAGTCAGGGAGATTGTTATCTGATTTTAGATGAATTGAGCTGTTACTTTACATCCACTGTTATATAAAATCAGCTTTTAAATCATTACAACATATTTATGTTTTCCCAAACTAAGATTTGACCCATTTTTTTAAAAAGATTTTATTTATTTATTTGAGAGAGAGAGAGAGAGAGAGATCACAAGTAGGCAGAGAGGCAGGCAGAGAGAGGGGGAAACAGGCTCCCCGCTGAGCAGAGAGCCCAATGCGGGGCTCCATCCCAGGACCCTGAGACCATGACCTGAGCCGAAGACAGAGGCTTAACCCTCTGAGCCACCCAGGCACCCCTAGATTTGAATCTTTTTACTACCATATGTTTTTAATATTTGTCATGATCCTTTTTTAAAGACTGTAGCTAGAGCTCTTAAACTTTGGGCAAAAACAAATAGTTTCATTATTTGATTTCCCTGTTTCTTACTACAAATTACTTGTGTGCCCATCTGAGAAGGTGTATTAGCATATGCCAGCCTAGGTCTTTTCTACGTTGCCTTCATTTTCTAGGACTGTTTTTCATTTTAGTACATGTTGAATATTTTCCCCTTCCTGTCCTCAAAGTATTTATAAATTCTCTCCTAAGAGTATACGTATTCTTAAAATAGGAGTAATTTTTAAGTAAGTTTTAAGAATTATAATGGTTTTTCCTTTGTAGGTTAAAAATAAAATGACAAAGGAACAATACATAAAGATGAATAGAGGTATCAATGACAGTAAAGACCTTCCTGAAGAGTACCTATCAGCTATCTATAATGAAATAGCTGGAAAAAAGATATCAATGAAAGAAACAAAAGAACTCACAATCCCTACAAAATCAAGCAAGCAAAGTAAGTATCCAAATCAATTAAATTCTGATTGTTCAGGAGGAAGAATAAGGTTTCCTAAGAGTTTTTCACTTGGTTTAAAGAAAATCATATACTATTCTAATGAAAAGTATTATAATATACAGTTTGCTGATCTAATTATATATTTTTTCACATTCTGAGTAAAAATAGAAGTGTATAATACGCATGGATTCATGTGCATTTGATAGATACATGTCAATTTAGTAGTAAATCTCAGCATATAGTTGGACATCAGCAAGATAACTTGGGCAGCCCCACTAGTCTGACTTCAGCTCTCAGTCTTTTTCTGCTTCCTCGTCATCTATAAGCAACACAATTCTATCTGTTCATCTATTGCTATACATAAACATAAGCTGGAAGTAGGAGTGCGTCAAGGATTTGGGGAAGGTGAAGATTGTGAGGGAGCTCATGGAGTTGGAAATCACTCGTTCAGATGCACCACAAATTACATCATTATAGAGGTCCTAGATCTAACCAGCATGGGAAGTCAAGTGTGGGCTTGGCTCCATTCTAGACATGCTATACATGTGGGCAGTGGTGATTAAATTAGAACTAAAATCTGACTATAAAAATAAGATGAGGGTAGTGGCTCAAGAATACAGCAGTAATATGGAAAGAAGACTCCTGCCTCTCTCAGTACTCAACCTGGAAATGAAATCTCAAGCTTTATGTCACAGAACAGATAGCAGTAGCACAATTCTGTTGCCAGGACAGGAGCAAGGGCCTATGTGATACATGTATTTCCAGAAGTTGTAAAGAATTATGAGAGTCAGGGGCTAGGGAGGTGTTAGAAGGAATAGTGAAATATAAATGGCCCTACCTTTTGGAATAATGTAGAAGATGATTCGAAGGAGTTTTTGTACTCCCCTCAGATGAGGAAACTGAAGTCTGGAGGGGTTAGGAAACTTAGAATCATAGAATCTGTAAGGTGAGTATAACATAAAAAAACTTTATATTAAATCTGTACAGCTAAAACCCAAAAAGTGGCAAAGCCAAATCTTGAACTAGTGTCTTTGGCTCATTTTGTAGCAATCAGCAGTTTGCTTGGTTGTGTTATTTTCAGCTCTTCTACTTATAGCGTTGTTAAATATATTGCTCAAGACTTCATTTTCACACCTAAGTAGATGCCAATTCTGTGACTCAGCTGTTTTTCTTCAGACCCATAAAATATCTTATCATTTTTTCTCTGGCCTATTTTGTCCATGGTGGTAGAATATCAATGAGAAGCAGGATGTGGAAAGGCTGTAGGTATAATGAAATATTGATGTCATCCCGAAATGTTAGGGCCACTGGTTTCTTGTTAACTCAGGAGTTGTCATTCAAGCCTGTGTCATCCAAGGATGCCTTTGCCTTTTACTTGTCTCCTCATATTTTCCCATCCCATATTTGGGTTGTTTCCTTAGTTCTTCCACTATGCCAGATTTATAGCTACTCTATTCCCTTCTCATAGGTTTTCCACTTATCCCCAACTCTTAGTTCAGGAATTTCCCCCCCATTTTTGAGGTATAATTCATGTAGTATAAAAACATTTTGAAGTGAATGGTTTAGTGGCATTTAGTACATTTACTTGGTTGTACAACCACCACCTCTGTCTAGTTCCAAAACATTTTCATCACCCAAAATAAAACCCTTGTACCTATTAAACTTAACATTCCCTCCCTCTCACCAGCCTCTGGCTACCACCAGTCTGCTTTCTTTTTCTATGGATTTACCTACTCTGAATATTTTATTTAAATGGAATCACACCTTATGTGACCTTTTGTGTATGGCTTTTTTAAGACCATATCTAATCAGTATTAATTAGGTATGATTAATTGGTGGTATTTATTATTTTATAGTAAAAAAGATATTTAAAATGCTTTATATCTTAAATTCTTATAGTGTTTGTTATTTCAGATGTAGCCAGTGAAAAACAAAGGAGGCTTCTGTATAACTTAGAAATGGAACAGATGGCCAAGACAGCAAAAGCACTCATGGAAGCTGTGAGCCATGTTCAGGCACCTTTTACAAGTGCAACACATTTGGAGCATGTGAGACCCATGTTTAAGGTAAGAGTTACTAATAACTTTCGGTTGCAGTATACATTTATATGTAACTTTGTTCAGTGTGTTTTTAGTTAAGGAAATAACAGTAATTATAGCCCATTAGTGTAGACCTGAAAGCAAAAGCAATGTTATTTAGGATATAGCAGATAGAAATTTTTTCTTAAAGAGAATGAGGAAAGGTATACACTATTGGCAATTAATAAGTGTGTGACCTTAAGAAATAAGAATGAGAAGATTTCAGAGAATGATCATCATTGGCCTGGTTTTCTCCAAATGAATTCTATTTAAACCTTTTGAGTTACCTTAAATTTGAGAGTGATCTTGAACTTCTGGCCAGGAACTCACATGAGGGTTCCGAGTATACCTGCAGTGCAAAGAGCAGAGTGAGGAAGAAAAGCAAGTGTTATTTGTGTTTATAGGTTGATCTAGCAAGAATGATATTTACTGGTTATTTAAAATTTGATTGCCTATTCCTTCTTCATTTTCCTGTTCGTTTTTCCTGTCCTTTCTCCAAAATGTGAGGGTAAGTAAGCAGTGAATCAATAAGGATTACAAGGAAAGTCTAGTCAAGGTTGAGAAGGGAAAAAAGGGGTAACGTACATTCCAATTTGTGGGACAGTGTGGTAGGATGGTTTGTGGAGGCTAAAGATTATGATTTGAGTTCTCATTCAGATATTAAGTATACATATGTATGGACAGTAAAAGAGAACTACAAGATTTCTGTGCTTTCTTTTAGCTCTAAAATTTTATAGTTCTACCTCTACTTCAACTTCTTTGTGATAATGTTATTTCCAAAAGTTGGTGAAGAATTGTGGGATCGGGGAGAGGAGCTTAGGGGAAGCATTGTTAGAAGGAATAGTGGAGTATGACTAGCCTTGTCTTTTGAAATAATACAGAAAATAATACAAGAAACACTTTCTTCTTATTATGAAACATTTTAATAAAGCAGCTTTTGTTTTGAATAGTCTTATACTCTTGTTTTTCTTCTCAAATGTTTTTGGTTGGTGGAGGTGGAGAATGAAAAAAAAAGCAGAGGAAACGAGCCATAATTTTATCACTCAGAAAAAACTTCTGTTGATACGTTTATATACTAATTATTTATATAAATACTGCTTTTTAAATTTTTTAAAAATCATTTTATTCATTTATTTGGCAGAGAGAGAGACAGAGAGAGAGAACACAAGCAGGAGAATGGGAGAGGGAGAAGCAGGCTTCCTGCTGAGCAGGGAGCCCGATGTGGGGCTGGATCCCAGGACCCTGGGATCATGACCAGAACTGAAGGCAGATGCTTAACAGGCACCCCTTAAATCTTAATTGAATAATTGTGACCATACTATGTATAGAATTTTGTATCTTGCTATTTCTTACATAAAAAGCATTTCCCTGTATCATTAAAACTTATTCATAAATAACTTTTATTATTTATTCTCTAGATTAGTTCTAGTTTATTTAAACATCTAAACTAACATTAAGAATCTTTTCCCTCTTACTACCATTAACCTCTCCAGACATCCTCATTTCTCTTATTATTATTGTAGTGTCCTGATATCCTTATGTCTGTTTTTGTGCTCCTCTTTACCATTTACAGAGTCCAGAATGATCATTTTAAAATACAAAATGAAATGCTGCCTTCTTCCTTAAGGCCCTTCACTAACTTTGCATACTATGATGAAACTAACACACCCACAACATCTGCAACCTTGTGTGTTCTGGTTCCACCTGCCTTTTCCAGCCTCATTGCTAGATTTCTTTTTGTCCTACTAGGCTGCAGTCACACTAGCATTCCTTCAGTTTCTAGAACATACTAAATTATTTTCTCTTCGAGCATTCTTTTTTTTTTTTTTTTTAAGATTTTTTAATTTATTTGACAGACAAAGATCACAAGTAGGCAGAGAGAGAGGAGGAAGCAGGCTCCCCGCTGAGCAGAGAGCAGGACGCAGGGCTCGGGGCTAGATCCCAGAATCCTGGGATCATGACCTAAGCTAAAGGCAGAGGCTTTAACCCACTGAGCCACCCAGGTGCCCCTCTCTTCAAGCATTCTTACAAGCTGTCTTTTGTCTAGAATGCCCATTTGTTCTTTGCCCAAGTGGTTTCAGCTTTAAAATGTTACCTTTCAGACAGGTCTACCCTACCCCCACCATCCAAATTTGGTCCCTTTTCATAGTGTGCTATGCTTATCCTTCATTGTATTTATAACTGTTGTGTTTATATATTTACTGATTTTAGAATTTAATATCTATCTTTTTACTAGATTTTAAGTTCCATGTGGCAAAGGACTATGTTCTGTTTACTTTTCCCAATATCTTGCACCATTCTTAGCTTATAGTAAGTGTTCAATAAACAAGCATTGGCTAAGTAGCAGAATAAATTGAGAGATTTTAAAGATATGATACAATATTAAGGGATATAAATATTATTAAGAATCTTTTTAAATATTGCCAAATTGTATTTTCCAAAGGTGTGTTGAGTATGAATGGATAATTTCACTGACCCCTGGATATTAGGTGTAGTTTGATAGGAGAAATCATTGTCTTTAATTCCTAATGGAGTTAAACATATTTATCACTGGCTTAAGAACCATTTATACTTCTCTTGTATAAATATCGCACAGGTTTCTGAATAGATGTGCTGTTTCTTTTCTTAAAATGGAACATGTAATTTATTACTTCCATGTGGTACTTCATATTTTAAAAGTACTATACTTCATATGCTTCCTAAAACATCTTTCTGTAGTGGCAGTCCAGGTATTAAAGAGGAAGAAAATGAGGTTCAGAGAGATTAAGTGGCAGAGCTAGGACTAGAAATAAGGTACTGTGGCTTTTGTTCCTTTGTTTAGGAATTATATACTTCTAAACTTTTTGATGGTACAAACAAATTTTCTTAATAATCTTGAAAACTTTACCTTTTTAAAAATATCAGTTGTCATTTTTACAGTACACTGGTATAAATCTTGTCATCTTTATGGTTACATAGATAGATAGTTTTGCCTCATTAGAACCTATTAAAAGCAACAAATGCTTGTATTAGACAGTTAAAAGTTACACAAGCACACACCAATGTATACACATATGTTTTGATGTCAGAATTTTCAGTAGTCCAAAGTAGCCCTTTTTGTTTGGTTTACATTAGGTATTCAGTGTTACCTACTGGTAAAATTTAGTATTTGTTGGTTTTTGCAGTTTGTAACAAAAGTATTTTATTGAACTATACTTTTTAAGTGTTGTCCAACTAGGAACCAAGCGTATCACTGATATTTCAAGGTAAAATATTTGACTATAAAAGAAGTAAGGCTAAAGATGTCCAGGGAGCAGGCTTAAAGGAAAAAGAATAATGTAATTATTGCGAGTAGAAAAATGACTAAAAGAATTTTCTTAGAAATAAAATCTGTGAAATACTGCAAGGGACAGACCTTGCAGGGAGAGATGAATTCTGAAAGTAGGGTTAAGACTAATATCACTTGTGAATAGTTACAGTTTCCATTTCTTGTTGATGTAAATAATTTATAGATTCTGTATTTAAAATATGCCTGAGGTCCTCTACTGAATTTGTAGTCTTACTGTCCCACTTATTGAAGCCCAGGCAACATTATGTATTTTTTTCCCCAAAAAAACTCACTGTTTTTTTTTCCCAGAACTTTTTCAAATCATTTATTATCTGAAGCTTTGAGAAATATTAACGTATTACTATCATAAAATTTAGTTATCACTTGATAATTTAATTATTCATGATATAGTTTCAATTTTTAATTTTTCTAGTTGGCTTGGACACCTTTTCTGGCTGCTTTCAGTGTGGGTCTGCAAGATTGTGATGATACTGAAGTAGCCTCTCTTTGCCTGGAAGGTATAAGATGTGCAATCAGAATTGCATGCATTTTCAGCATTCAGGTAACAAAGAATTTTGCCTTTGTACCCAGTCTGGAAAACATAAATTACATATGTCATGGCTGTAATTAAAACTATTTTTTGATGTTTGACTTACTAAAAACTAATTTCAAGTTTATGATGGAATTTAAGTGAATCTAATGTTTAATTTTCCAAGAAACTGACAGAAGAGGTAATTCTGTATTGATGCTTCTGGAATTCATCATAGTAACTTTGGTTAGCATTTTTTTTTTCTACAGAATATTAGCTGTAGCCAAAGTTTCTAAGACTTTGAATTTCTATGTTTATTTGAATATCTTATTTAAATATATTGCATGTTCATACTTACTGTATCATAATTTTTTAGACTTAGGTGCTTATATATATTACTTTATAACTTCACTTAAGCCTAAGAAAAGTTACCTTGAAAAGAACCAAGTATCTTAATTTTCATGAAGCCAGGCCCTTCTAGTAATTTATATACTTTGTCTGATAATAAATTTTAGCCAAAGCTTGCTTTCTCTAAAAAAAAACAAAAGCAAAAACCATTTCACATTTATTTATGAATGTTATGGCTTAAAAAGCACAGCCTAGCTGTAGAGAAAAAACACATTTATAAATTATGTTTCTGCCAGTCTGCACAGTACTTGAAACATGAGCACTCTAGGAATGTTTTTTACTATATGAATTCATTTGTTGTCACTAAGATCTCATCTTGACTTGACATCTCCATTGTGTTTAGATTTTAGAAATTCATTCTTTTTTATTTTATCATCTTAAATAAAAACACTATAGTTTGAGGTGTGTAATTTGTCAGTTAAAAACTTACTAAACAAGTAAACAGTTTGTCAGTAGGGAATTAGGGATCACTCTGTTGTGTTTATAACAATGTAAGTATGCTTTTTTCTTTTTTATAGCTGGAAAGAGATGCGTATGTCCAGGCACTAGCAAGATTTACTTTACTTACTGTGAGTTCTGGTATTACTGAAATGAAACAGAAGAACATTGACACAATAAAAACCCTTATCACTGTGGCTCATACAGATGGAAATTATTTAGGAAATTCATGGCATGAGGTATAAGCACTTTATTTTCAACTTTGCAGTTTGGCTTATAAAATGATTTAATGTTTAATATTCTACCCACTGACATGCTTAAAGTGTTC
>ML101503.1:0-10775 GCA_003697995.1 Taxidea taxus jeffersonii | reverse complement strand
GGAAAAATTTTAGTGTATTCAGGATAAGTTTATTTAGCTTTTTATAATGATTTATAATGTAGCCTATATTTAAATCCTGGCTCTGTATGTTTAAGTATTTTTGTAATCATTTTTAACTTGGAATTATTTTTTTTTTAAATAATGAAGATTCTGAAGTGCATCAGTCAGTTGGAGCTTGCACAGCTTATAGGAACTGGAGTGAAACCTCGATACATTTCTGGAACAGTACGGGGCAGAGAAGGATCTCTTACTGGAACAAAAGATCAGGCTCCTGATGAATTTGTGGGCCTGGGGCTAGGTGAGAATTTTAAAAATTATTTTTATGAAGTATCAGAGATTATTAACTTGTTCAATATATGTAACTTTACTATGGCAATGAAATATAATTTGAGGGAGATGATAAAATGCCCTTTGGCTAACCTTATGGGAAAAGGAAGAAGACCATGAAGAGAACCAGACCATTTTTGCCTGGTTTAGTTTGCAACATTGCCCTTAGTCTAAATCTCATAGTTGGGAGTAGGAGAAAGGCACAATTTAAAATGACCTATTTTCAACACTAAGCAGGTAACTTAAATGAGTGAAGGCTTGTATAAGATGATAAATAGTTGGGGCAACTGGAGAAAGCATTCACATTCAGATTTTTTTTTTTTTTTTTTAGAGAGAGAGAGAGAGTGAGCACAGGCAGACAGAGAGGCAAGCAGAGGCAGAGGGAGAAGCAGGCTCCCCGCCAAGCAAGGAGCCCGATGTGGGACTCGATCCCAGGACGCTGGGATCATGACCTGAGCCGAAGGCAGCCGCTTAACCAACTGAGCCACCCAGGCGTCCCACATTCAGATTTTTTAAAAGGCACTATGCAGTCCTAACAAAACTCTTATATTGGTATAGAAACTTTCCCATGGTTCCTTATCTGCTCAGTGTGGCCAAGAACTTCTAGAATTAACCCAGTAGAACAAAGGAAAATACTAGTGAGAATGGCTACAGAAGAACTAAAGATAATACATTTTTTTAAAGATTTTATTTATTTATTTGATAGAGACACAGTGAGAGAGGGAACACAGCAGGGGGAGTGAGAGAGGGAGAAGCAGGCCTCCCACCAAGCAGGGGGCCCAATGTAGTCCCCAGGACCCCGAGACCATCATGACCTGAGCTGAAGGCATATGTCCAATGACTAAACCATCCAGGAGCCCCAAAGACAATAGATTTTGAGTCATAAATGGAAAGAGTACCACCATGGAAAAAACAACATTTAGACTGTCTTTGGCTTTGAATACCATACTTTGGGGTTTGAATTCTTTCGTATATTTTCCTTACTATGTGCAAGTTACTTTAACTCTCTGAGTTTTAGTTTCCACTTCTGCAAACTAATAGTAATATTTACCTATAGAGGTCTTAGGATTAAATAAGAATATGTATAAATGGACTTCACACAGTGGCTAATATACAGGTATATTAATGGTTTGTGGATTGTTCTCTAGCCATTTTCCCCACCCCACTTCCATCCAAGAAATTTAGAGACATGACTTAAAAAGAGCAGGAAAGAGATGAGATCTAGGAATATTTACCTTTTAAGGTTTTTACTCTAGCACTGTACTTCTGGATATTTTCTATCTTTTTATCTTTTAGTGATTTCTCTCTTGTTGCTCACAGTAAAAATTTTTAAGGATATCCAAAAACACCTTCCAAGTTTGAAAAAATGATCCATAGGGAAAGAAGCAACACCAGGGCCATGTGTGGCTTCAAGCTGGTCTGGGGATTTCCTAGTGATATTTCAGCTGTGGCAGCCAGCAGGGCCATTCTGTTACCCCAGTTGGATCTTAGATGTGGTGGTTTTGGGATGTGAAGGTGTAGACCTAATAACTTACCCAGCAGGATTTAGAACCAGTGAGCACATTCATGGTGACTTGTATCACCTGGAAGTCTGATATATAGATGAGAAATACTTACCAACAAGTGAAATGAATGTGCATTGATTGATTCAGTAACGTTTGAAAGGCCTCCCCCACCCCCTTTTTTTCTTTTTTCTTTTTGGACAAGGCCTTAGGAGTACAAGAAGGCTAAAATAATGACAGGTGCAAATTGCCAGGGCTTAACTTCGGCAAGTAATAGAAGTAGGTTACACTAAAAATAAAATACTGGTGGTGTATTTTCTCTTTTAAAAGTTTTAGTCAAATAAGAGAAATAATGATACTTGCTGATAATGTTTCCTCATATACTTGAAAGTAAATTAAAATTGATCATTATTGTTGGGCTACTTAAGTTGTAAGAATATGAGATGAGTTGCCTTCTCACTGTATGGAATTTACATAAAAATAAACACTTTTTGGATCTGGAAATGAAATTAAAAGTCCAGGCTTCCAAGCCACTCAAACAACCAGCCATATTCTTCCACTTCTCTTTCAGGCTTTATCTAGATTTCATCTTATGTCATCTACTTCTCTTTTTGGCATGCTCCATTCTCTACTCATTCCTGATTGATTAGGTCTCTCATTTTTGATTCTGTATCCTAGAGGGATTCAGTCTGTTGACTTGGCCCCTGTTGGGCAGAGTCTTTCCTTCAGGCCATCTCATTGGTTATCAGCTAGCCCAGTGTGGCAGATGTCCATCCCTGTCCATCTGTGCCCTGTCATTTACTCAGGCAACAGATGTTTTCTTCAGCAGGATGCTGTAGTCAGAATTAAGGCTAGAAGAGGATGTAGTCCAGACATTCTGTATATATATGGTCTTCAAAAAATAAATTAATATCTTCCTTTATTGATAGCATCCACCTTCTAGTATTCCATGTAACCATAGTAATGGGGCTGAGTATGTGTTTACCTGACTTTCTGACTGATATGATTCAAGTCTATACTTCCACTTTTTGGAAACGTGAAACTTTTAATTAAGGATACACAGCATATTTTAAAAAGGATTTTATTTGTTTATTTGAGAAGGAAAGAGAAAGAGAGCACAAGTGAGAGGCAGAAGGAGAAGCAGACTCACTGCTGAGCAGGGAGCCCAACAGAGGACTCAATCCCAGGACCCTGAGATCATGACCTGAGCCAGCAGATGCTTAACCAACTAAGCCACCCAGGCGCCCACATAGCATATGATTATTAGAATTATATCCATACTGTGCTTTTAAGGTGTATGTCAGAGTTTAAAAAATCAGTGTTTTGGACAAATCTTAAGTGAATATTCACTCCTACCTCTTTGTTCCTTATCTGAGTATTTGTGCTTTTGAGTAATTTGTTTGGTAAAGATGGAACTATTAATCTATCATGGTATGCTGTTAAACAGATCTTTGTAAGATTTCATGTATTTTTGAAATAGGTTCTTTGGATTGGTAAACAAATTTTTTTTTATTCCTCTAAATATCTTTCTTAATGATTACAGATTACTATATTTAAATATAAAAATAAAAGTTCTTAAATATAAAAATAAAAGCTTTCTAGGAAGGACATTCAGATAGTACATGAAAAGTTAGTGGATTATGAGCATTACTTTTTCTTACAGATTTTTCTTCATTAAATTCCTGTAATTTGTGCTAATATGCTCCAAGTGTTGCTTGACACTATTCTCCTAACCACTCCAGTTCTCTTGTCACTTATTTCAGGTTTTCATCCTTGTTCACTTATATTATAGAAATAGACTCTTTGTCTTTCTAGCTCTAGTATCTCCTAGATAGTAGGAACTAGTATCTAGACTGAATCCCTCTAGGATATAGACTCAGTCTTTTTTTTTTTTTTTTGAGATTTATTTATTTGAGAGAGAGTACGCACACATGTTCATGAGCAGGGGTGAGAGGCAGAGGAAGAAGGGGAGGGAGAGAAGCAGACTACCTCTCAAGTAGAGAGCCCGACGTAGGGTCAATCCCAAGACCCCAAGATCATGATTTGAGCTGAAATGAAGTCAGTCGCTTAACCAACTGAGCCACCCAGGTGCCCCATATTACTCCCTGTTTTCAAAAGCAATACATTAAACATAACAGTCAAGATTCTTCATGTTTTAAGATTAGCCTTTCTTTCTAGCTTCATTTCCTACTACTGTTCTGTCCCTTCTCTCTTGTCCCCAGCTAAATCCTCCATTATGGCTTTAAACCAAGTGTGTTAAAACATGATGTTTACTATCATCCTTCCATTAGTTTGTATACACTGCTCCTTTTCTACATGATTATCCTTCTGGGTCCAACTTAAATTAATATATCATTATATATGAAGGTTTTCCATGAGCTAGTACTCCTATTCTCCTTCCCCTACCAAAATTAGTTCTGTTTAGCAAAGCTTATATTAAATGTCATTAGTTTATCTTGTCGATGAAGGAATTACTACATTTTACTAAAGGTGATTATAAGTCTGTCTCGGTCTGTGTCTCCTGGTAAATTATAAACTCTTTGAGGTCAAGGATCATATCTTTTTTACATTGTTCAGTTCCTGGTAGAGAATTTGAGTTCAACTGCTTTAAATAATATCATCATCTATTATGGTAGTCATAAAGGCCTTTAGTGAGTATCTGGTCAGTTGAGTCAACAGATATTTCTTAGTATCTCCTTTGGACTTAATATGGAGCAATGTCGAGAAATAACAACAAATAAAATGTGTGTATGACTTGGTTTCTTGCCTTAGGGAACTTTTAATTGTGCTGAGAAGACATTAACACACCACAGTAATTTATGTGAAACTGTATGGAAGAAATCCTGATTTGACTATTACTTATTTAAGTAAATGCTTCGTTCAGAGGAACAATGGGAAGAATCCTTCCTGAGAGCTCAGTTTAGGTTTTAGATAGTTGAGGGATGGCCTGAATAGATTTTGTAATGGCTAGAATGTTGAAGGGTACTGCCTTAAATGCTAGGCTTTAAAAGTTTATGCTTTATCCTGAAAGTCATAGTAAGCAGAATGAATGTGATGAGATAGAAGAATTAATCTGATGGGAGATTGGAAAAAGAGATTGAAGAGGGGAAAAATTAGCAGCGAGGAAAGCAGTCAGGAAACTATCCATAATCTGGCCCTCGAATTACAAGGCTCTAAACTGAGTAGGGATAAAAATGAAGAAATGGTTCCAGAAACAGTTCAAAAGAAAGATTTAGTGACTGGTGGAAGAGGGGAAAGATATCAAAGATGACTTAGAGGTTAAGAGTTTGAAAACTGGGAAAATTGTTCTGCTGTCCAACATAGGAACCGATTTTGGGGGGAAAGAGAAATGATTCTTTTAAATAAGAAGATATTAGAAAATATAGTTAAAATTTCCAAAAAGCATGTATAAATAGAGGACTGGAGATTGAAAAGGGAGATCTAATTATATGGAATTGGGAATCCTAAGAAGGTAACATTGGAACTGCAGTTAGTGCTGTTTCTTAAACATTAAGGGAAATTATGTACTGTCAGTAATTTTGTAGTCTGAATTCTCAGTGCCCCTAATTTGTTGATCTCTGTAAGCACAATTTGTCTTTATAACCATCCATGTCTGTATGCCATTTAGTATAGCTAATTAAGCGCATTTGGCCTTGATATAGGTCACTGATGCCAAAAGAATTATTTACCCAAAGCTTTGTTTCTTTCATAGGAAAATAACTGATATCAGAAATATGTTTTAGAACTATAAGTGTATTCTTCCACTGAATTATTTTCGAACTGAAATGACTCTCTTTTATGTGTGGTAGTCGGAGGAAATGTGGACTGGAAGCAGATAGCAAGTATTCAGGAATCCATCGGAGAAACCAGTTCTCAAAGTGTTGTTGTTGCTGTAGATAGGTAAAGTATTTATTTTTTTCCTTTATCAAATGAATACTATTTTAATTCTGTAACATTTAGGTGCATTTTGCTCTGTAATGCTTAAAAAAGAAAAATTATTGCCAAAATAACTTTCTTTAAGTAGTAGACTATATATTGTGATAGAGGTGATTTAATGGTAAAGTACCTATAATTTTGCTCTTTAGATCATGGAATATTGGAAGGAGATAAACAGTATGAAAATTTAACTTAAAATAGACATTAGTGGGCATTAGGGAAATGGTAATCTTGATGAAAAAGAAATACATGTTTTATTTTCTTTATAGAAAACTAATTGGTCTTATTATCCCTTAATGAAAATGGAGTGTAATCTTTCAGTTTCTATTTGATGGAAGACTGCATTGTGGGTAAATGAAGGAATTGCTGGCAATTCTCATTGCAAACTTCTTTGGAAAGGACTTCAGAGTGTGTCGTATTACCAAATATTTCTCATTTTTAGTTTATTTTCTAAAAGTGACCCCATACTAAGTGTTATTTTGAAGATTAGCTTTTTCTAGATGAATGCCCAAATATTTGAAACTTAACATTTTACAACACTGACATTTAAATTTTTTTATTACTTCTGATGAAACTTCCAGATGTATAGTATGTATTTTTTCTTGGTGCTTGGAGACTTGTGCTAATCCAGAATTTTACTTCAGATAAAACTTCTTGCTCTTCAGTACAGACTAAACTAGAGTATTCAGTGGCTCCTGATCCTAGAAATATTCCCTGCAACTTTTTCTTTGAAGAGAACTCGTAATCTTCACTTCCAGACTCTGTTGTTTTGTTTTTATTATTTATTTATTTATTTATTTATTTAATAGAGATTAAAAGTAGTCAGAGAGACAGGCAGAGAGAGAGGGAAGAATGCTCCCTGCTAAACAGAGCCCGATGCGGGGCTTGATCCCAGGACCCTGAGACCATGACCTGAGCCGAAGGCAGAGGCTTTAACCTAAACACTGAGCCACCCAGGTGCCCCCAGACTCTGTTTTTTTAAGGGAAGGAGGTCATTTGCCTTTTCCTGGTGAAGGCTGAAGAAAGATTGCATATCCTCTAATACTCCCTGTATGACTTGAAGGCTTACCATGTGCTTGGCACTTTTCAAAGTACTTTCCGGGTATTACTTATCACTTAGTACTTCCAGCAACTTCATGAGATGAGTAGTATTATTGTCCTTAGTTTATAAATGAGGAAACTGAGACGGGGGTCCTAAATAACTTGCTCATCCCCACAACTAATCTTATCTTGATTATTGTTGCAATAACGGTTTCATCCACAAAGAATTTTGAGGAGTGATGCCAGGACATATATTCAGGCAGCATGTCTCTTGAGCATGTCTCTTCATCCTCTCCACCTCTCTGCCTACATGTACAGCTGGAGAGCAGTGTAATAATGTATGCCCTTCTGCTGTCAGGATAGCTTGTTTCCAGATGATTTTACTGTCGTTAAGAGAATCTCTTCAGGGACGCCTGGGTGGCTCAGTTGGTTAAGCAGCTGCCTCAGCTCAGGTCATGATCCCAGCGTCCTGGGATCAAGTCCCACATCGGGCTCCTTGCTTGGCAGGGAGCCTGCTTCTCCCTCTGCCTCTCCCTGCCACTCTGTCTGCCTGTGCTCGTGCTCTCTCTCTAACAAATAAATAAAATAAAAATCTTAAAAAAAAAAAAAAAAAAAAGAGAATCTCTTCAGACAAGAGTTAACATTTTACCTGCTATTTATATCCATAGTATATTTTATATGACCAAAGCCAGTTTTAATTTATCCATCCATCCACTGTTTGTTGCGAGGAGACATACCACTTGTTTGAGTAAATGATACGCCTCTCCATCTTAAAAATCTAAGGTATTTTAGAGGAGTCTTAATACAAATTCTGTTAGTATTTTGTTGTCTCAAACTCATCATCACCAGATAATTTCTGCAAACATAAATCCGATGTCTGATTTTACACAAAACCTCAACATTTAAATTTTAGCTTATAATAAAAGCGTTAAAAGTTACATCTTTGATTTACTATTAGATTATATTCTTGTGTGGTGCTTTTAACTTTCTTATTAAATTTCTTCTGAATTTCTTTTTTAGTATCTGAGTATATTTTCATATGTAATATTCTGACTCTAAATTCATAAGCTAAGTCAGTTAGATAACTTAGGAGGTATTCAACTTAGTGTTGTGAACATTGTCAGGCATCATCCTGGAAAGTTTTATACTTGTAACAAGTCATTTTCTTGTCCTTAGGTCTTGTGTTCTGAATAATCTGTTATGACAAGTATAGGAAGTAAACGTTTAAAATCAAAATAATGTTTTTTGCTTAATTATTTATAGTGTCTGTTTATTAAGAAAAAAAATATGATTTTATTAAAAACTATTCTAACTGTACAGGAATCGATTTTGTCCAGGAACGAGTTACCACTAAAAGTTAAAAACCAGTACCATAGTTTATATTTGTATTAATTTTAACCACACCAGATCTATCTTTATACTGGCCCATCTCACACTTTGGAACTTTCTTTCTCCCTTCAGAAAAATACATGTAGCTCATCCCCAACTACATTTGCTCATAAATATCTTCTGATTAGGTCTTAGAAATAAGTGTTATCTCTGATATTTTCACTGTAAAAACTTTTTACATGTACAGTAATTTAGTTTGCCTATGTATTGCATACAGTTTAAAGTTTATGTGGTCCAGAATCTGCAGGTTTTGTCAACTTTCTTTCTTTCTTTCTTTCTTTTTTTTTTGTATTGCTTCATTGCTTTTCATTTTGTGGTTGAAGCTGTAATCTCTCATTTTGTTTTCCTGCTCATAGTTTTCAGGACATGTCTTTGTTTGTTTGTTTGTTTATTTTTAGTGTTCCAAGATTCATTGTTTATGCACCACACCCAGTGCTCCATGTAATACGTACCCTCCTTCATATCCACCACCAGGTTCACCCAACCCCCAGCCCCTAGACCTGTCTTTTAATATTAACACACAAGATTCTCATGCATCCATCCTTGGCCTTTCATACATGGAATGTAAAATCCGTTTCATAGACTGATTTTGTGAAACATAGCTCCATTCTCTTGCCTTACTTTATGAAGGCTGAACTTGAAATGCCTCCACATATGGCTTATCTGTAGCGGGGCATTACTAGAAATAAAGTGACCCCTCAGAGGCTACCAAAGTGAGTAGGAATTTGAATGCCCTTTTTCAGGATGCATGCTCCCTCTAACTTTCTTCACCCTGAGTCTGTAAACTTGTCTGATTGCTACTGGTATTTCTTTGTCTTTGTTCTCCATCATTTTAGAACCTTTAGAGAATTTGTTGCTTCTTTCCACTGTAATTGCATATAATCTCCATCTTTGCTTCTGTTCTTTACCCCTCTACTCTTTGCAGTTTGCTTCCTTCTCTGTTTAAAGAAATTTGTTTTTCTTTTCTTTATTTTCTTGTTGTTTCTCCTATTTACTGTTTAGTTTTGTCATTGTGGTTATGTATTTTTATAGCCATCACCTATGAGAATACCTGTAATTTGAAAAATCGCCTGGTGACATTTATAATGTGTATGCCAGCCATTTTCATTTTTGTTCATGTGAGAAGTTTGTAGGCTTTATATATTTTTAATCTCTGGATCCATTCTAACCACTGGATTAAATGGGGCCTTTATTATTCTACTTTTCCCCCCAGATGATGTTCTCAGCCAGATCTTTGAATTATTTTGTTCCACTGACAAGAGCAATAGAGGAAATCTTAAAATACTCCTTTAGCAGGAGATCAGAGTGTGAGTCATCACGTTGTCAGTTTTTAGGCTGTTTTTCCTGTCTTGTATTTGTTACTCATTGCCAGGACACATGGACAGACACTCAAGGCCACTGAGGTTAAAAAATCGTGATATACTTACAACATGGGTATAGTGGACATAGTAGGGAAAAAACCAGGATGTAATTTAAGTGTTTATGTTTTGTTCAGGTAAGTGTGAAGCAGTATATCAAAGTAGTTAAGAGGGTAGACCCTGGAGTATGCCCATCCTGATTTGAATCTTGGCTGTAGCACTTACTAATTCCGTAACTTTGAGGAGGTGATTAAATATATTTGTTCCTCAGTTTCTGTGTTTATGAAATTAGAAGTATACTAGTCCCTACTTCACAGGCTATTTGTGATTATTAAGTGAGTGGATATATCATAAAATACCTAGAATAGCACCCACTTTTTGATTATTGGCACCCACTATGATTACTTTTTATTTCTTTATATTTTTATTTTTTTTAAGATTCATTTATTTTAGAGAGAGAGGTGAGCGGGTCGGGGGGTTACGCAGAGGGAGAGAGCATCCCAGGTAGACTCCGCAGTAAGCACGGAGCCCAACAGAGGGCTCAGTCTCATGACCCTGAGATCGCGACTTGAGCTGAAACCAGGAGTTGGGCACTTAACCAACAGACCCCCCCCCCAAATGCCCCAGATTGCTTTTATTTCTAAGCTTAATATTTGACCTGCTTCTGCCTTTAAGATTTTCTTTTTGCCATGCAAATCCTATGGTACACAGTGTAAATTGAGGAATATTGGTTTACCCTGGAAGGTTTACCCTGGAAGGCAGTAAAAATGCAGACTTTAGAAGAGAACTAATAGGTTTATGCCAAAATCTTATATGAAACTTTGAAACAAAGAAAAGGTTCAGTGAAGAAAGCTGGGCAAAGCTGGACAACACAGCTTAACTCTATAAACATTTGAATTTTCCAGGAAAAGTTATTTAGCCACTTCTTAGTTAAACTATTAGAGACTATTTGCAAGCTTCTGTTAGGTTGCTTATAATTTAACATGAGTTTTCTAATCAAATATATGTTACTTGTAAAAACAAAGAATTTTTCATCTTAAGAACATGTTTAATGCTAGTAGATAATCAGGAAAAATTGAAAAATATCTTCTGTTTTGTACTCTGCCAGTTAGTTACTTAGTTTTTCAAACTGATATTTTCCTTATCTTTAGAGTCTCATGTTGATCTAGTGTTTGTGTAAGCTTACTAATAAAATTAAAACAATATATATATATATATATAT
>RCUC01129710.1:0-55115 GCA_003697995.1 Taxidea taxus jeffersonii | reverse complement strand
GTAGCAACCACCCAACTACCCTCCCCCTCAAATACACATACAGATCCATCTCAGAAGAGTCTTGACAGGTAAAATCAGCTTTGCCTGGAGTTCCTCAAAAAAGTCTCAGGAGAGGGGCACCTGGGTGGCTCAGTTGGTTGGGCAACTGCCTTCGGCTCAGGTCATGATCCTGAAATTCCAGGATCGAGTCCCACATTGGGGGGGGGGGTCCCTGCTCGGCAGGGAGTCTGCTTCTCCAGCTGACCTCTCTCCTCTCATGATCTCTCTCATTCTCAAATAAATAAATAAAGTCTTAAAAAAAAAAAGTCTCAGGAAAGAGGCACACCACATTACACATGTAGAACTTCCTCAGAAACTCCTTTATCTTTCTCCCCCAAAATTCTCCAATGCAAAATGACTCCATTTTAATTCCTCCTCACAGTCCTTTCTGCCACTATTAAGGCAATAAGTTTTGCTTCTTTTCATTTTTTCATGGAACAGCTTTTGTGATCTTAGTTTAATTTTTCTGCATTTTTAAAATGTTTAATTACAAGTAATACCTAATCCATCCTCATTGCGATAGATTCAAACCATACAAATAAAACAAGAGACCTCCTTAATTCCTACCCTCCTCATCCTCTTCTCACTTCCCAGAGGTAACTACTATTAATTGCTTAGATGTGTCTCCTTTCTGGCCTTTTTCTACATAATTTACATATGTGTGTAGTAATACCAGGCTTTGCCAGCCACTTAGATGTTCAGTGAGAAAATGCTATTTGGGAATCTGTTTCCCAGTTTCTTAAAATAGGAAGAATTTAAATGCATAACATCTTTACTCAAAACTAAAACACAGTAAAGTGCCTACCTATATCCACATAAGAAGCAAAGTACATTGTTAGAATGTAAGACGTCTACAATGTTCCTTTCTGATCACCCAGCTCATTTGGTGGCTAGCACACAGTCGCCTCGGTGTACAATAATGCCAGCATGCCTTTCAGCACCAGCAACCTTCAGAAGCAGGCCCTCAACTGACATTCAGCACTTCTCAAACATCTACACCTGATTCTCCCAATCTACCCATTGTACCCATTATACCATTGTGTTTGACAGGGATCACAAGTAGGCAGAGAGGGAGGCAGAGAGAGAGCGGGAAGCAGGCTCCCCACTGAGCAGAAAGCCTGATGTGGGGCTCGATCCCAGGACTCTGGGATCATGACCTGAGCCGAAAGCAGAGGCTTTAGCCCACCGAGCCACCCAGGCGCCCCACCACTGTGTTTGGAGGTGACTCAAATCCTTACCCACATTTGTTTCATTTAAAATATTGTATTGAATTTAGGGGACATAAATAGACATGTGTACTATAGAATCATTGGCCAAAAAAATATTATATTTAGAGAAATGTACATTTTATGAAATATAGGCATTACAAACCAAGGGGCATTCTACAGGAAAACGTGACTCAGGGAATGTTCTGTAGGACATGCCAACTATATTCACGGAGCGTTGACTGTGGGC
Organism: Taxidea taxus jeffersonii; assembly: GCA_003697995.1. Taxonomy (NCBI): domain Eukaryota; kingdom Metazoa; phylum Chordata; class Mammalia; order Carnivora; family Mustelidae; genus Taxidea; species Taxidea taxus. The sequence continues at coordinate 53,621 of RCUC01129710.1, read as the reverse complement.
CAGCCATTCTCCTCTGCAACTTCATGGTTATAGAACTAGTTAGTGTATGGTTTCCTTTCAACAAAAAAGATCCTGCCACCTGCTTTTTCCTCTCAGCAGCACACATAGAGAAGTCTCATATAGCGCACATAGATCTGCCTCACTGTTCTAACTCCTGCATAGAATTGCACAGCATGGGCAGAGCATAATTTTTTAGTCCTTTCTCTTTTTATGGGCATTTAGTTATTCTTAGTTTTGCTATCATGAGCAATGCTGTGCTAAAACTCTTACTATAAATATGGACAGGGACCTCATGCACTAGGCAGGGCTTGTACCAAGATCAGCGTGTTGAAGTCAAGAAGTTTCTTCCTGTTCTTTTGTCAACCCATTCCCGCCACAGCCCGTTAAAGGATTGATCTGACAGACAAACCAGACTCTTCCCTGGAAGACAAGGAAAGGGAAGGGAGCAAACTCTTTTAAGTTATTCTTTTTGTCCTGACCCACAGTGGTTCTGAAAGGTAAGTATCACCATTCCCATTTTCCAGATAAGATGGGGAGTTGTGCCCTGGTTACATCATCAGGATTTGCTCCCATTTCTATGTGACTCCAAAACGTTCTTGCCCTTTCCGTTACCCAAAGGCTCCCGCTCCAAGGATGGAAAGCCAAGGCCCACAGCCTCTGCCTAGTTCTATGAAGGTCCCTCCATAACACCAGCTGCTCTGTCTTCCAGGTCCACCTGGCCGGACAGGTAACCGGGGAAAGCCAGGACCAAAGGGCAAAGCCGGGGCCATTGGGCGGGCCGGCCCCCGCGGCCCCAAGGGGGTCAGTGGTACCCCGGGGAAGCACGGCACACCAGGGAAGAAAGGGCCCAAGGGCAGGAAGGGGGAACCGGGCCTCCCAGGCCCCTGCAGCTGCGGCAGCGGCCACGCCAAGTCAGCCTTCTCAGTGGCGGTGACCAAGAGCTACCCGAGGGAGCGGCTTCCCATCAAGTTTGACAAGATCCTGATGAATGAGGGCGGCCACTACAACGCGTCCAGTGGCAAGTTTGTCTGCAGCGTGCCGGGAATCTACTACTTCACCTACGACATCACGCTTGCCAACAAGCACCTGGCCATCGGCCTGGTGCACAATGGCCAGTACCGCATCCGGACCTTCGATGCCAACACGGGCAATCACGATGTGGCCTCGGGCTCCACCATCCTGGCTCTGAAGCAAGGTGATGAGGTCTGGCTGCAGATCTTCTACTCAGAGCAGAATGGGCTTTTCTACGACCCTTACTGGACGGACAGCCTCTTCACGGGCTTCCTCATCTATGCTGACCAGGACAACCCCAATGAAGTGTAGACAGGCAGGTGCTGGGGCTCCAAGGAGGGTACAAGCCCAAGCACCTGGACTTCTAGAACAAGACCCCTCAGCTCTCTGCCTGGTGGGTGTGGGAACTGCCAGCCTTGGACATTCCTCCTCTGCCCATTTTTCCCTTCATCATTAAATCCAAGCTTTTTTATTCATCCTTCCACCTATCCATTCACTCCTTTTAATTTTTTTTTAGTATCTACTGTGTGACAGGCACCGTGCTGTATTCTGGAAGGTGCATCAGGGTGTCTGTCAAGACAGACAGAGGCTCTGTCCCTGTGGGACTTCCGTTCTAGTAGGAGATGCAATTTACAAATAAATAATCAAAGCATTTATAATTACCTTGCCCGGATGGAGATGCACGTGCCATGGTCGAATGTAATAGAAATTATTTATTGCTTTAATAACAAGGAGATGAAGAGAGTGACTTTTTTTTTTAGATTTAATCTTTTTTAAGTCTGCTTACATAAAGTCTACAAATCTGAAGCGGACAGCTCGGTGAGTTTTTACATAGGTACACAGCTCGTCACTTCTGTGTAGGTCACAAACACAGTATTTCCCCCTCCCTGACTCCCCAAGTGCCTTCCCAGTGAGTACCAGGAAGAAGTTGGTTTTCAACTGAATTCCACGACGCAGAGGGCATAATTTGCATAATTTACATATCTTTACATGATTTGTATAATTTACATAATTTGTCTGGGAGAAGGGGTCTCCTGACCGAAGGAGCTGTGAGTGCAAAGACCTCGCTTTAGGAAAGAGTGTGACATACCTGAGGGACTGGCTAAAGGCCAGAGGGACTGGTGAAGTGAGAAAGGAGACAGGAGGCATGAGGTATGAAGTTGGGTGTTCCACAGAATCTCACAGGCCGTGGCAAAGAGTTCACTCACTGGAGGGGGCTTATTGAAATGCAAGAGTGAGCATGATATCAGTATGGGGATAACCTTGGATCTGCTCAGCCTCACACTTAAGGACTTTATTATTTACAAATCACAGGCAGGCCCGCTTCTCCATCAGGGGGACCCACCAGGATATCCCCGCGTGCCTGAGAACCACTGCTCTAATGTGCGGGAAAGAATAGCACATAAATGAATCTTGCCCCCAACCTCAGGGGTTTGCAGAGTATAGGGGTCTGAGGGACATGAGAATCCAGTACAAAGTGGCTGGTGCCAAGAGGGACCCACAAATCAACCGCTGAAAAGAACTTTCTGATAGGGCTAGCAGCTTACTCTGACCTCTAGCTGGAAAGGTGGGTCCAGCAAGGCTGTCTATGGTGGTCCCAAAAATGGGTAGCCCCCTCCATAAATAAAATGGGTTTTACTTCAAATAACCCCATTCTCTCTGGGCCACAAAAAGTATGAGATTGGAATGTGTTTAAGAAACCCAGGAAGGGGTGTGGGACCCAAGTAGATTGTGTGGGTTGTGGTCCTGCCATCAGCCCTGTAGGAAAGGGCCAACCTCTGAGAGTAAGGATATCTATTTCTGTGAAGAGCTCTTTTTCCCTTTTTCTTTATTAAAAAAAACAAACAACAACAAAAAAAAACAACCACCCACAACTTTGAAGGAGCATCTTTAGCCACTTCCTCTTCCTTCCCCCAGGGATTTACTCCTTTGAAGGCGATTGACTTAACCCTTGTAGTCTGAGTTATAAATCCTGCCTGAGCAAGATGGGCAGGAGCCCAAAGATCTGTGGTTGCCCCTTCTGGGACCTGACCTAAACCCATGTGCCCTTGCCAGGGACTCCCCAGGGACAGTCGTGGAGATGATGGGGGATACTTAGCTCTCTTTGTGGGGGATGGGGCAGACAGAGGCAGAGACCTGGCAGGACCCAGAGCTGGGGTGTTGTCTTCCTTAGCTGTGGTGCAGGTGTGCTGGAGGCTGTGGGAAAAGAGCACTAGTTTGTGACAGGTGGGGCAGAAACAGGTGACACCCTTGAGAGAGACTCTGGTAGCCCCCTGCTGGTGAGGGTGAGGGCTGGTTCATCCCCTGACACTTCTGACTGGGCTGCCTCCTTGGGGAGCCACTGGGAGCCCTCGGGCAGAGGAGGCAGGATGGAGGTCCAGACAAGGAAGGTGTTCCCAGGAGGGGGCCTTCCCAGCCACACGGGGCACCAGCCCCTCTTCCTGGCTCTGGCTGCTTGCAATGGGCCTCAGCGAACAGGGCCTATCTTTAGGCCTTCCTGTTTGTAGGCATTGATGAAGACCCAGAACGGGGTGCATCTTTCCGCAGTAAAATTGCCCTTGAGCCCAGGGTCTTTTCTCATAAGGGACACACTTTGAAAGGCACTCATTGTCAAAGACAAAGAAAGCCGACACTCATTAAAGTGGTAAAGACAGATTTTAATCAATATTGATTAAAATACTGGTAAAGACAGATTTAATCAGTATTATAATCACTCTGACAATAGGGAAAAGCATCCAACATGAACTGAACCCAACTTCAATTTGTATAGACATGTATAGACATGTTTTGGGGTGTGGAGGGACTAGGGATGAGGGGTTCTCTGGAGTCAGGGGAATAAAGAACTACAAGACAGAGGAAGGGGTTGGTCCACGTGAAACCCACCTACATTTGCTAAGTGGCATCTATCCAAGGTGGAATCCTACCCTCCACAGAGCCTGGGAGACGTTATCTTCAGATGCTGCCTGGAACAAACAATATGTTTGGTTTTTTTTTGACTGCCTTGAGTTTTTTCCATCAGTCACTTTAAGGGGGCACTTAAGGTCACGGTTGGGACACGACCCTGAGCTATTAGAAACTATGGTAATGTTCTTGTTCAAGTCTTTATAGGTCAAGGCTGACAGGCCTAGTCAAGACGAGGGCTCCGAGTAGTGTGGCTAGAATTTAGGCCACGAGAGAGTCTTTGTCACCATCCCCTCTGGAGAAAGCCGACAATGTGCAGCTCCAGTTATTATGGTGCAAAGAACACCGGACCCATGCTGCCCAAACAGGCCAGCCCTGGTCCTGGCCGGGCCTCTGGCCCACCTGGCAAGTGAGGTAGGCTGCATGTCATGTGTCTGCGGAGTGTTTCAGGGCTGACTTCTGGATTAGAACTATGGCTGGGGAGTGGTGGCAAATGAGGCGCTTGCCTCTGGTACAAAATTTCAGGGGCTGCCAAAACCTTCAGTAATAAATATAAATAATATTTTGATGCAATATGTTAATAAACCAAAATGCAAAAAAAGACTCTACGATGAACAAAATATTAGAATTTTAAGTAAAGATGGGATCTGACTGTGCTGTGATTAGGGTGAGGTGAGGGAGGCCACAGATGCTGGTAACATCAGACCCCTAGCCCCCCACGCCCTGGAGGGGAAACTCTCTTTTCTTCACTTCCTGCCTGTCATCTTCACTCGTTCCACTAGGGGGAGAACGTCTACTACACAAACCTCCAGGCCCCAGGCACGGAGGCTGGAAGAGCCGCTCTGGTCTCTGGGCTGTTTTCTAGATTCAGAGCCAAATGAGGGGGAGAGAAAGAAAAGAGATTCTGGCCAACGGTACTGTGCGACCATGACCTTGCACACTGGGGAAGAGAAAAAATAAAAACACAAGAGCCGTATGTCTTCCTAACACTTTCAGTGGAAGAATTTCATGTACATTCAAAATTGCAGAGATGGCTGGTTTAGTGCAAGGAATACAGCAGCTGTCTGGGAAACAAGAAATCCCTGTTCCAGTCCCAACTCCTGACGCCTTGGGTGCCTTTGGCCAAGTCATTTCCCATCTCGTGGCCTCAGTTTTTCCATCTGTAAAATGAAGGGTTGGATCAGATGTTTCCAGAATCCATTTTGGCCCTAAACATCTATGTTTCTGTCTCTAAAGCAGAGCTAGAAGGGCCTGATGTTCCTGAAACCTAAAGCAGCCAGGTCATTCAGACCGGTCGGTGCATTCTGGGAGGTTGATTTTCCACATTCGTTCGGCCTTCCACCTCCATCCAAGACTTTCAGCCAACCGCCAGCACTAGGTTTCCTGAGCTGGAAGACAAGTCACTTTATCTAACATCGGCCTTATGCTAGGTTTTACACATGTTGTCTCTTTTCAGCTTCTCAACACCACTGTACGCAGCTACTAGGATCATCAGCCCCACTTTACAGATGGAGAAATATGAGCCCTTACAAAGGTTAGGTCAGTGCTGGTCACCTAGCTGGTGAGTGCATGGCTACGCCTGGGAGGGCATCTAAGTCCAGAGGATGAGCAGGCGCACGTGTGAACCGAAGACCCTCCCTGCCACCTGTGTATCCCCTAGGAAGGGGGGTGAGAAGTGCCCTGATTTGGAAGCACTCCTTAGTGGTGGGGGGCTGGGCCGCAGACACTTCCCTTCCACAAAGCAGGATGGAGGCTTATGATGGATCGACCCAGCAGACAGCTCCTGGGCTCTTGCCAGGGCAAGGCTAGGAAAGGCCCTAGTTGTACCCATGTCAGGGGAGGAGTCAGAAACCCCCAGGGCAGGGTGGGAGTGTGGGAGAGGGCAGGGACGTACCTCCATTTCTCTGGTGGGGCCTGCAGGGGTGGGGATGAGGGGGGATCTGGCCAGTGAACCAGCTCCCCAGCTCATTCTAAAGAATAGCCTGCTTTGCCAGTCCCTGGCCAGGCCTGAGGGAAACACTAAACCAGGAAAGACTCCATTCTGCTCTTTAATGGAGGGTGGTCCTTTTTCTTCATTTTCCCCTTTCTTGGTGCCATTTCTACAGCTGCCCTTAGGCCCAGGTGGAAGGTGAATCTGAAGCTCTGAGGAAGAGTTGGAAGGTCTAACTCTTCAGCCACAGGTCCTGAGGGTGGGGAGGAGTGCCAGGCTGGCTGGCTCCTAGTAACCTCCGGGAACTTCCTGGCCGGCCCCTCCCCCTTCAGAGCTTCAGAGACAGAAGCCTGGAAAAAAATTTCTCAGCAAAGGCACAAAGATGGCTCTGGGCGAAGGGCTTTTTGAAAAAGACATTCTTCATCTACTTTATAATTTTCCCTCAGATTGGACCTGATTAAAAACAATAAGGTAACGATAAGGAAGAGTTCACCTTTGTCTCTGGGATTTATTTTCGCTGATGCCCTTGTCAATTAGCAACACCGAGTCACACCTGTCCCATGTGCTCTTCAAGTTGAGGCTGACAAGGATCCAAAATGGTCCCCTGGTGTAAAAAGTCCACATTCCACTTTGGCTCCCTTATCAAATAAAAGTCATTTAAGGTATGGACTTAACATGGACATCAAGGGCCTCAGAGGTGTAAGGCTAACAAGGGCATCTGGAACCACTTCTCAGCTGCCCCATCAGTTGGCAGAACTGTATGGGCAAATCATTCTTGAAAAGCTCCCCATCCCCTAGTTTTTGTCCCAGTCAGCCACCATTCAACCAGAACCTGCCCAGGGCAAGATGTGGAGGGTCTGGAAGAGCCATCTCTTATAAGGAGCAAAGAGGAGAGGAGAGTAGGAGTCTCAGTGGTGCCTGCCTACACTTGCAAAGGAGTCCAGGGGTCAAGGGTGCAGACTGCTGTGAGCAGTTCTAGAAGGCACACTTGAACAACTGTTGGAATTTATCTTGTGACCGTATTTGCTCGGTTTATTTATTTAACAACTAACTACTGACCCTCAACTATGTGCCAAGCACTGAGTTAAGCATTGGGAATACTGGGAGGAGCAAAACACAGAGATGGTCTCTGTCTTCCTGGAAGTCAGCTTCTAGTACAGGTGACAGATGTTAGACAAATGACCACCAAATAAAGGTAAAATGTCAACTGTGACATGGTGCCATGAGAATGCCAAGTGAGGATTTGTCCTGATAAGAGATCAAGGATAACTTTACTGGTGGAAGGAAGCCAAAGCTGAGAGCTACAGGGTGAATTAGCTGTGGGCAGCAGGGAGGGGAAGCATTTCAGGGAGGAGCATCTCATGCAAATGTCCTGTGGTGTGAGAAAGCATGGCAGTTGGAGGCAATCAAAAAAGCCCCCTCCCCTAGGCAGGGAGGGGAAAGGGTATAAGATGAGAAGATGACTGGCAGAGCCTGGATCTTGAAAGCTAGTAGGTCAAACTGAAGACTTTTGTCCCTGAGAATAACAGAAAACCACAGAATGATTCTAAGTGGGTAGGTGATAGAAGCAAACTTGGGTTTTGAGAAGATCACTCCTGCAGCCAGAAGAAGAACACTTGAAATTAACCCACCAAACAACCTTCTAAAGGAAGGCTTGACTTGGGGAAAGTAGTAACAATAAACACATTCATCGGCCTCGTATGGAGAATGAAGCACAGTGCCGTGTGCTTCTCAGGCACTCATACATATGGCCTTGAGAATAGCATCTAAGACAAGTGTATTACTATGATGCATGTTTTATAGATGAGGAAACAGAGGCCCAGGAGGTTGGTTGTGATCACTCAGCAGGAGAAGGTGCAGAGCAGAAGCTCAGATCCAAGTCTGGTTAACAGCAGAGGCCCTGCTATCATGACTACAGTCCCAGAAAGCTGCAGGTAACCCTGTCCTGGTCCTCAACCTTGGCTGCACGTTGGCATCACCTGGGTGGGGTGTTAAGAAGTCTAATCCTCTCCCCAGTGAGACTCTGTTACAATCAGCCTGGGCATTGGGAATTTTTGTAAACTCCCCAGGTGGGTTTACAGATTGTGTGACCTGGTGGAGAACCCCCCTGCCCTCAGCCTGGGAGAACACGTGGGAATGCTCCATTTCTAAGGTTGCAGCTTACAGCAGTGTCTCTGGCTGCACTCAATGACCTGCAAGTTCCCTGCCAGCTTGGAGAGGCTACAATTTCATGATCCACCAGTTGTGCTGCCAGGAGCTTCTCTCCCAAGGTGAATGGGTTTCTGGAACTGACAGATGGAGGCCAAGGGACCTTGGTAACACAGCATTGGCTGTAATGGCTAGGCAGCAAGAGCCAAGTCCTCAAGGCTGCATCTTGAACCCTGCCAGGCACCTTCCCTCTGGCCCAGACGCAGCCTGCAGGCAAGCTGAGAAGAGAAAGAAAGATGGTCAGCTAGTCCCAGGTGGGCATGGCCACGGCTGGGTGTTGCTGCCTGTTTGCCCCATTGCTGGGGACTGATGCACTCCTTTGAAAGCATCTAGAGCCTTAAAAGATAGGGGGATCCCTCCAAAGCCAAGGCTTCCTAGAAGTCAGGGGTGACCATGCCTGAGGACTGGGTGGTGAAAAGAACCAGGGAGCATCCCTCACCTGCCCCCTTGGGGGCTCTTTGTCTTCTTGGAAGTGCTGCTGCCTGGATGGATATTTGACCTCTTACCCTTCCTAGCCAGGCTTGTCTGCTACCACTTGAAGCTGCCAAGTTCATTCCCCCGTCCAGGCCCTGCATTTGTGATCCTTGGGCTTAGAATGCCCTCCTCCAGCTATTGTCTTGGCAACTCTGGGCCTGAAACCCAAGCCTGGACACTTGGCAGAGCTATGAGAGCAGACTGTGAGTTGCAGGGCACAGAGGCAGACCATGCCTGAGCCCCTTGCTCCTCCCACATGCCTCCTCCCTAACATCTGGGGGGGGGGGGCCTTCATCTGTCCCCAGGGAGGCCAGGCCCACCTGAACCAGCATCACTATGGCAGTCTGGGGATTCAAGTCACCAATGCTCACTTGACCCTCTCCGAGCCCAGGACCGCACAGCCATGGGAGGCTGGGAAGAGGTGGAGTAGCAAAGAACAAAACCACCATCTCACATCGGTGGGCTGCTTCCTGGCTTTACCAGGCTCTCCTGGGACTATTATCTCACTTATAGACATGGAATCCGACAGCCCCATGGCAACCACATGTGTCTCCCTTGTTATAGAAATAAGAAACTTAGGGGCGCCTGGGTGGCTCAGTGGGTTAAAGCCTCTGCCTTCAGCTCAGGTCATGATCCCGGGGTCCTGTTATCGGGCCCCGCCCGCATCGGGATCTCTGCTCAGCGGGGAGCCTGCTTCCTCCTCTTTCTCCCTGCCTGCCTCTCTGCCTACTTGTGATCTCTGTCTGTCAAATAAATAAATAAATAAAATCTTTTTTAAAAAAAGAAAAAGAAATAAGAAACTTAGAGGACCAGAGATGGTATCCCTGCTATAAAGTCATGCAATCTCAACTCCAACCCAGCCAACTTGGATGTACCTTTGATTCTCAGGACAACTCTGAAGATTGGCAGAGCAGTACCATCAGCCCATTGGACAGATGAGGAAGTAGAGGTGCAGAGAAGAATCAGTCTGCCCAAGGGCAGCGAGAAGGGCAAGAAGGCAGGTGGGATGTAAATAATGTGAGCTGAAGTGAGTTCAGGGTGGAAAGTTGCTTTTAGGACTGTGAATTTGGAACTTCTCGGAACTAGAGTTTGCCAGCAAAGGTCAATCTCAGCCCAGCGTTTTTCCTTCACCCCATGAGTCTCAGTGTTTTCATTTATTAAATGGCAATAAGTGATAGTACTTACTTCATAGGGTCAAGAAGATTAAGTGAGATAAAAGCCCCCAAAATGTATGACCTATCCTTAACAGGCAATAAAGAGTAGTTTCTATTTTTATTTTAATTGCCATTATTATAATCTCCATTATAATCATAACCATTCTGGAAAACAATCCATCAAAACAGCTTCTTCCAGTAATGAGGCCTCATTTCCAGCCTGCTGTGCTCCTAGCTGGTAAATCACCCCAGAGGGAATCTGTCCGTCTTTGCCCTTCCTTTTTTCTTCCTTGAAATACAGTGGTGTGCTGGAGGCAACCGGTACTGGCTTCAGAGGCCCTATTGTTAAATTTTCAGGAATTATCTGAGCTGGTAGTTCAACACAAACATAATCAAAATTAAATTATATAAACTACTGGGAGCCAGTTCTTTATGGGTCTCTCTCATGTTAGTCAGTCTCACAAGTAGAGGCACTAACTCTTCATTCCGGGCTGTCTTTTCAAAGTTATTTGTACAATGTCTTCTTCCAGAGGAGAGGGCAGTTACGCTTATCATCCAGAATAAGAAAAATAATGTCCACCTCTGAGCATTGCAAAAGATGGTAACTTATCAGAAAAAGAGATTCAGGGGGTGCCTGGGTGGCTCAGTGGGTTAAGCCTCTGCCTTCGGCCCAGGTCATGATCTCAGGGTCCTGGGATGGAGCCCCAAGACAAGACATGAGAGACCCGCCCCTCCCCCTCACCGTTCGCCTGCCTCTCTGCCTACTTGTGATCTCTCTCTCTCTCTCTCTGTTAAATCAATAAATAAAGTCTCAAAAAAAAAAAAAAAAAGAAAAGAAAAAGAGATTCAGGTCCCTAAGCTCAGGCTTCCTCCCTTGTGTTCAACCTGCTGCTTGTGCAAGTGCCAGCTGGCCCACTTTGCTTCTGCCCGTGGGAACTGGGGCTTAGGGAACTAGTGCAAGATAATGCTGACACTCTGATTGCCGCAGCTGCCGTGAGTAATAAAGGCCTTTGTCTCTGACCTGGGAGTCTCATGTCTTCTGTTGGCATCTGTGAAACTGACAATTTGTTAGTTTACCGTAAACTCTTAGAACTTCCAAAGTTCTTGATGTAAAATTAAATAAATTACACTGAAAACAAAGGTAATTAATACTCCAAACTCCTATTACTTTTTTTTTTATTATCTATACTCCATCTATGTAAATGTGGAAATACAATGTGTTGGTGTGCTTCTGAGCATCTCTTCCTAACTCCGCGTTCAGTGGTACAATATAGGTGGCTTGAAATCAGCTCTGAAGGTCATATTTTTACCACAGAAATTGCCCTTCCTCATCTGGAGCCATTTGTGAAACATTTACTGTCACATCACTGTCGAAATCCTACAAATCTCTCCCCAGCAATTCTCAAACCTTCACGTTCCTGAGGAGCTTGTCAAAATGAAAGCTGGGGCGCCTAGGAGGCTCAGATGGTTAAGCGTCTGCCTTCAGCTCAGGCCATGATTCCAGGGTCCTGGGACACAGCGTCCTCTCAGGCTCCCAACTCAGCAGGCGTCTGCTTCTCCCTCTCCTTTTGTTGCTCCCCTGCTTGTGCATATGCTCTCCAATAAATAGTCTTTTTTTTTTTTTGAAGATTTTATTTTTTCATTTGAGGGAGGAGCAGAGGGGAAGGGGGAGGGACAAGGAGATTCCACAGGGAGCACGGAGCCTGACATGGGCCTCCATCTTACCACCCTGAGATCAGGAGCTGAGCCCAAATCAAGAGTCAGACACTTAACAGACTGAGCCACCCAGGCACCCCTATATTGAAGAAATTCTTAAAACTCAATAGTAAAAAAGCAAGCGATCCAATTAGACCATTGGCCAAAGACGTGAAGAGATATTTCACCAAAGATAAACAGATGGCAAATAAACACACAGAGAAATGATGTTCAAGATCATCAGCTATCAGAGAAGTGCAAATTAAACCCACAATATCACTAAGCACCTATCAAAATGGCTAAAATAAAAAATAGTGACAATACCAAATGGTGGCAAAGATTCTGAGAAATGATCATTTTTCATTGATGGTGACGTAAAATGGCATAGTCCCTCTGAAAAACAGTTTGGTAGTTTCTTTTGAAGAGTAAACAAGCACCTACCATACAAGCCAGCAATTGTTCATTGGCGTTTATCCCAGAGAAGTGAAGATTTGGGTTCACAAGTGCAAAATTGCAGGGGCACCTGGGTGGCTCAGTCAGTCTGTGTCTGCCTTCAGCTAGGGTCATGATCCCAGGGTCTTGGGATTGAGCCCCACATCTGGCTCCCTGCTTAGCAGGGAGCTTGCTTCTCCCTTTCCCTCTGCCCTTCTTTCCTGCTTGTGCTCTCTCTCTCTCTCAAATAAATATATAAAATATTTTTTAAAAATAAGGGAAGGGCTGAATAAACTCCATCTCATGGAACAGTACTCAGCGATAAAAAGGAACAAACCACTGATACATGCAACAACAGAGGAGAAAGAACTGTAAAGAAAGTATCTCGTCCCTTTGGCCCAATAGTCCTACCTTGAAGAAGTGGGATGCTCAACACAGACAGATTGCTTATGTAAATAAAGATTAAGATTAAATTAAGATTATATATGTAAATAAATACTGAGTATGTTCCAGGCTCCATTCTGGACACTGGGGATAAAGCTGCAAAGAGAATAAAGACTCCTGCCTTCATGGACCTTGCAGTCTAATAGAGAGGCAATAAACCAGGTAAATAGACACAGTAGTATGTTGGATGTTCCTGAGTACTATGGAGAGAAAATGAAGTGGGGAGAAAATAGGAAGTTGGTTGGGGTGGGTTGCATGTTTGATAAGGTGTTCAGAAAAGGTGTCACTGCAAAGGTGACATTTGAGTAAAGACCTTTTAGTAGGTGACATGCTAATATCTGAGGGCATTGTTGGGGGGGAGCATTTCAGGAGGAGGGAACAACACATGCAAAGGCCTGAGACAGCGTATGGCCAAGAAGCCACTGTGGCTGGAACGGAGGGTCAGGCAAATAATGGTGGCGCAGGTCATGTATGGCATCGTGGACCACGGACCTGACACGGGCTTTTACGTGGAGGTGGAGGGCGACCTGGAGTGTTTTGAATGAAGGTTTTACATAAATGATGTACTTGTAAACAAGAAATGGATGCAGGTCCCAGGTCCCCCAGCAGAGAGCTGGCTGGGTGGTTCTCAAGTAGGTTTCACAGTGATCAACAACAACAAAAAAAGGGAGTGGGGTAGATATCAGCTCCAGAGAAATGCACATCCTTGAACCTAGTTACAATAAATTAGATAAGAAATAATCCTGTGGAGGAGGGAAGGGATGTTTTCCCTCTCCGTTCTCTTGCTGTGCTCTGTCAGGCTTTGGATCTGCTGAGATGACGTGAAATCCTCACAGCACGTGGGACTGGGGAGTGGGACATTAGCAGCCTGCAGTTGCCTGTCCTCCCTGCCTCATCCAACCCTAGGTCCAGATATTCCCCTAAATGCCTTGCATACAGCTTCTCATTTCCACTAACGGATGGATGGATGGATGGATGGATGGATGGATGGATGAATGGCTTTTATTTTTAAGTAATCGTACCTACACCCAACATGAGGCTCATTTTCATTACTTCAATCTTCACAACAACCTCATCAGCCAGGTCCTATCTGCTTCATTACATTTTATATTAACACCAAGAAAAAGAATTTCTTCCAATTTATACTTTTTCCATTTAAAGACAAGCACTACCTCTTCAAATGGGTCCATTTTAAAACATATTCTCAATACCAGCAATGTTAAAAAGTGAATGATAGAACTGAGGAAATTCAGAGTTATGACCCCACTCTGAAGATAATAAAGTTGAGGCTCCTACACTTGGAAGTATAAAATTGGGGTGGGGGGGGAACAGCATAAAATCAGAGACTTGATCACCCAACCATGGATCCTAGCCCCAGCTTCCTTGTTCTAGTAACTGGCAACCCCATCCACCTACATGCTTAGCTCAAAAATGTTGGGAGCACTCCCTCTACCACAGTGTTGAGAAGGAGGGTTCATCTTAATCCTAAATGAGCAGGACCTTGGCTGAGCAGATGGAGCCTCCAGCACAACTACCATCTGTTGATTTTTCACTCCATGGCCCAGCTCCTGAATATTGCTGATACGTTTTAATCATCAAAATCTATATGACTTTGACATTTGACTTATTAGCATCTCTGTAACTATAAAACATAGGAATAAAATGTTTTCCTTAGGCAAATTTTTAAATAATATTGAAACTTGAACGAAAATGGGCCACAGCCTTGGGCACCCAGCACACACTGATAAAGCCTATCCATTCGGTTGTGTGTTTCCAATTAGTCAACCACAGCTTGCCACTTGGCAGATACAGGTAACAGATGAAAAGGCGCTTTCTGTGTCAGCATTAATGCCTCACTGAAAGCAAGTCAGTAACGATTTGTAAGAGGAGGCAGACATCAAAGAGAAAAACCACCGTATCATCAGGGTAAGCAAGGATTTCTGTATTTAAATGGAAGGATACATTTGGATGTGTTTTTGGCATGCTGCTTATTATAAATTCGTAGTGTGGAAAGCAATGATGACTTTTCACTCTTGCAGTGGTGAACTAAAAAAGATACTTTTATTTATGTATGCCTAAGTACACATATATGTGTTAATTATCATCTTTGTCTTGGATTTTACTGTTCTATCTTCAAAGCCATCTCTTATTTATAGAGATTGAGGTTTAATCACAAGGATAGTACTGCAGTTAAATTTGCCAGGTCTTTCTTAGGTTTTAGTGCACTTAGAATACTTGTGGTCATGCTAAGTCTTGCTCACTGAGCCCTCACAACGTGGGGGTCTCGTAGAAAGTGCCTCCTGTACGTCACCTGACCTAATTCCTCCCTATCCAGCTTCAATTTCACGGTCTAACATTATACTCACTTCTTCCACAAATGGCCTGAATGTCCTTATCTTCTCTCCCTATTATTCTTCACTAGCAAAATCTTGATCCGGCCAAGCCCAAACCTCTCCTTTCTCCATTCACTTATTCCCAGCTGAATGTTGAAGAGAAAAAACTGTGCCAATTGATCTCACTTTATTATTTTCTTTTTCACTTGGCATCACTTTAAATTCATCTCTTCAAATCTCCAATAGCACGAAATGTAGCCTAGCAATTCCATCAGCTTCCCTCCCAGACCCCCAGCATTCTCAATGAAAAATTCTTGAGGTAGGAAACAGCACAGCTGGTTCGAGGACCTGAGTGATAGAGGAGGGAAATTGGGAGGTAGCACAGAGGTTACAGGGATCATGTAGCACAGAGGTTACCCAGACCATGTAGGTCCTTGTAGGACCTTGTAAAGATGCAGCTTTTATGTTGAAGTTGGAGGACCATCGGAGCAGTGGCAAAATCCAACTCAGATTTTATTTTATTTTAATTTTTAAAGATTTTATTTATTTATTTGACAGAGAGAGATCACAAGTAGGCAGAGAAGCAGGTAGAGAGAGAAGGGGAAGCAGGCTCCCTGCTGAGCAGAGAGCCCGATGTGGGCCTCAATCCCAGGACCCTTAGACCATGACTTGAGCTGAAGGCAAAGGCTTAACCCACTGAGCTACCCAGGCGCCTCCGAACTCAGATTTTAACAGCATCACTCCAGTTACTGTTTTGAGAACAGACTGTAAGGAGCAAGGACAAAATCAGGGAGAAGGAAGATGATTGCAAACACCCCAGCAAGAGGTGATTGTGGCTTGGCTCCAGGTGGTTGCAGAGAAGGAGTTCAGAAGGAACCTGACTGATGCTGCCTTTGAAGGTAGAGCCAACAGGCTTTACTGACGATATGCACGTGGATTGTGACAGAAAGTGAAGGTTTGGCCTGAGCAACTATAAGGCTAGAACTGCCCTTTCCTGAGAGGGTAGAGGCAGTGTGGGAGGAACAGTTTCAGAGGGTGAGGACGTGGGGAGGGGAGTAACCGAAGACTGTGTTCTGGACATATCAAGTTGGAGATATCTATTAGACATCTCTATTAGTTTCCTAGGACTGCTATAACAAGTTAGCGCAAAGTTGGTGGCTTCAAAGAACAGAAATTTGTTCTCAGTTCTGGAGGCCAGAAGTCTGAATACTGTCAGCAGAGCCATGCTCTCTCTGAAGGCTCTGGGAGGACCTGCTCTTTGTCTCTTCTAGCTTCTGGTGGCTAGTGGCATTCTTTGACTTGTGGTCACCTTGCCTGTCTTCTGTAGAAGCAGGAGATAGCCAAGGGACTATGATGCTGGAAGCCAAGTGTCTTAGTCCGTTCAGACTACTGTGACCAAGTATCATACACTGGGTGTGTCATAAACAACAGAAATTTTTATCTTATGGTTCTGGAACCTGGAAACTCTAAGATCAAGGTGTCAGCAGATTCAGTGTCTGTGGAGAGCCCACTTCTTGCTTCATAGACCCCCCCATCTTCCTGCTGTGTCCTCACATGGTGGAAAGGGCAAGATGCTCTCTGGGGTCTCTTTCATAAGGGCACTAACCTCAAGTTCCTGAGGGCTCCACACTCATGACCTAATCACCTCCCAAAGGCCACATCTCCAAATACCATCACACTGTGGATTAGGTTTCAATATATGAACTTGAGGTGGACACAAACATTCAGTCTACAGCATCAAGTGAAGACACTGTTACAAAAAGGAAGACATGATCCGCCATGTTGTGGCATGGCTGATGCAGCAGAAAAGGTAGGATTAGGACCAAGAGTGGACCATTGGCTTTAGCAAGATGGAGTTCAGTGGAAATTTTTTGGAAAGAATCATTTGGGAGGAGGAGCCGTTAGAGGCAAAACATGGCTGGGGAAGATTCAAGAGACAACAAGAGGCTACACCTTTGCTGAATCTGTTCATTAGCTCTAGTAGTTTTCTTGGAGAGTCTTTGGGATTTCCTCTACATAGGAAAAAATTTGGAAACAGTGGTGATGGTTGCACAACAGTGTGGATGTGATTAACGCCCTTGGATCATACAATTGCCATATTCAAAGGGACAAATTCTGTGTTATATATATTTTAGCACAATAAAGTGTTAGAAAATGAGGCTGGGTAAAAAATTAGAGGCAGTGACTACTTTGAGAAGTTTTGTTGAGAGAGATTTTGTTGAAAGCCAAGAGAGGTAGCAAAGAGGGAGACCTGAAGTACTTTTTTCTTAAGATGAGAGAAGTTATAGCATGTTTCTATGCGATGGGGGTGTCCCCACAGAGGGACAGTTCCTCTGTAACAATAGGTGGGAACGTAGCAGAAAGGCAAGGAGGAATGACGGGGAGCTTGGGCAAGTTCTCTTCTGACCCCTCTTGTTTTCCCAGTGATATTGTGAGGCCATGTCAGCAGTTTAGAGTGAGGATGGGAACAAGGTGTTGGAGGTTGAGAAAAGGTGTGAAATTGTGGCTATGCTCCTCACAGGAGTCTTCAGACTAGCACTGTAGTCTCACCTGGGCACTGTGAGAAATGCAAATGATCTGGCCTACCCCTTCTTATCAGGGATTCAGGACCCCACAGAGTGGGGCCAAACATCTGTGTTTAATAAGCCCTCCTGGCAGGTCTGAGCCTGGTCTGGTCTGGCCTGAGAAGGCCCAGCCTACTGAAATGTGGTGTCATTGCTGGGCATTAGCAACCCTATGAAGTCTTCAGACCTGAGAGGCCAGTGTACTGGTTCCCAGTGTGGGGTCTCAAGCTGAACTGCCTGGGCTCTGTTATAATTCTTCCACTTTGTTGTGTGATGCTGGGCCAGTCCCTTGACTTCTCTGGGCCTCAGTTTTCTCACCTCAAAAATGCAGATGATAATAATTCTCATGAGAATTAAACGATTTATTCTATAATAATGACTTATTCTACCCTTCATGGTCTCAGGGTTGAGAGATCCAAGCCCCAAGTCAGGCTCTGTGGCAGCATGGAGTCTGCTTGAGATTCTTTCCCTCTGCCCCTTCCCCTGCTCTCTCTCTCTCTTTCTCTCTCTGTCTCTCAAATAAATGAATCTTTAGAGTGAGGCCTTTAGCATGGTTCTCTGTTGTTGTTGTTTTTTTTCAAGATTTTTATTTATTTATTTGTTTGACAGACAGAGAGAGATCACAAGTAGGCAGAGAGGCAGGCAGAGAGAGAGGGAGAAACAGGCTCCCTACCAAGCAGAGAGTCCAATGCGGGGCTTGATCCCAGGACCCTGGGATCATGACCTGAGCCGAAGGCAGAGGCTTCAACCCACTGAGCCACCCAGGCACCTCTGGTTCTCTGTTTTTATTGCAACATCTAGTTGCCCAGGAACAGAGTAGATGACAGTTGCATTCTCTGCAAGGCTGGAAACTTGCCAGGTGGAAGTCATGAAGTGAGAAAAGGCAGCAGAGTTGAGCAACAAAAGGGTTTAATGATAAGCTCTGGAATCTGCATCCACAGAAGCAAGCTGGGGCCTGATAGCAGGTGCGTGGGACAGTGAGAAGGTGAAGGATTGATGGATGGAGGGCCCAGTGGGATGGAATGGTTGTTGGAGCCAGAGGGGTGAGCTGGGAAGACAGGTGGGCGGTTTATAGTGTGTGATGCCTGAAATGGATGGTTTACAGTTATTAGTAATAATGTCAGGGTCTGGGCTGAGTGTGGAAGACAAGATCGTTGGAGAAGCTCTCAGGAACTGAGAGTCCTGGACCTTGGATAATGACCCATGATAATGAAACCAATGAAATGAACAAGAATTATGATGAGGCAGTGGTCAGGATAGTGACAATGAGGCATGGCCTCAAGTCCTCAAGGAATGAGGAGAAAGGCCTTTGGGCCTTAGGGCATTGAGACAAAGTGATCTAGTCTGATGATGTAAAATTCTAAGCAGTGGCAGTTTATGATGGAGGGAATGAGAATGGTTTGAGTGTGCCAATGAGGCACAAGGAGGTCACCCGCACCCCCCCCCCCATTCAGACCCCTTGGTATGAAGGGAATAGAACAGAAAACAAATCCAACCTAAGGGGGAAAAAAATCCAATGTAAGGAAGCTAGAGTGGAAGGACATTCTCAGAAAGGAGCCAGGTTTTAGATAAAGGGAAAACAAGAAGAGAATACTGAAAGAGATTGATAGTATAAGTTCACTCTCTGTGCCACTCAGCTGGGTATGGAGACAGTGAACAAAAGTGTAAAATATCCTGTCTTCACCAACTTTGTTGCACCTGGGGAGACAGAGTAAATAAGACTGAAAAAGTCAAATATACAGTCTATTAGTGCTAAAATTAGGAGAAAAAATAAAGCAGTGGAGAGAGAGTACAGTGTCAGTAATTGGGAATTGAAAGTTAAAGGCCCCCTGAGAAGGTGACATTGAATAATGACTTGATAGATATGGAAAGCTGACCAGATATCTGGGAACAAAAAGAACAACAAGTGCAAAGGCCCTGAGGTAGGCATATACCCAGAATGTCTGAGGAAAACAAAGAGGCCATTGTAGTGGGAGCAGGTGGAGGGATGGGGGTATCATGCTGGGAGATGAGGTCAAAGAGGGAAACAGAGAGGTGGGCCAATCATATAGAGCCCTGTGAGTATAGGTAGAACTTGGCCTCTACTCTGAGTGAGATGGGGTGCCACTGAAGACTTTGGGAAGAGGAGAGATGCACTTTGATGAGAAGATTCTGGCTGTTATGTGGAGGGCAAAGTGGTGGGGCAAGGGCTGCTGTAAAGAGACCAGTTGAGAAACTTTTGGCAAAATCCCACCAAGAGTTGGTGGTGGCTTGAACCCGGGGCAGTAATTGGGCCATGGCCTCAGGAGCCCAGAGTTTACAGTTATTAGTAATAATGTCAGGGTCTGGGCTGAGTGTGGAAGACAAGATCGTTGGAGAAGCTTACTCATAGTGAGCGGGTAGGGAAAGGGTAGGGGCACGGGAGCAGTAAGAGGGGCCACAGGTGTGTTGTGGAAGTTCCTCTAGTTTCTTCTGGTTCATAGTGAATAAGGAAGCAAACTGCATATGCAGTGGGAGAGGAAGTATCAGGCCTTTGCAGGAAGGGAAAGTAGTCATTGAAGAGGGTGGGAGAGAAGACGGACAAGAGCTATTGGTTCTCAGACCTGAGCAGGCGTGTCAGGTTCGCCTGGACAGCCACTAATGCAGGCCGCTGCCCTGCCCCCCAGAGCTTCCGATTCAGTAGGTCTGGGCTGGGGCCTGAGAATCACATTTCTTCCAAGCTCCCAAGTAATTCTGATGCTGCCGTCCAGGAACCACCTTTGAGAGCCACCTTACCAGCGGTACTGTGAGCTTACACCGCAGAGGGAGCACTCACTAGGGCTTAATGACGATGACTTCCCTGAAGGCCATCAATGTGGCTCCGTTCTTGTCCAGTCACGCTCGGCTGCACTGGAGCTGGCCTAGAGCAGCCAGGTGGGTTTCACCGGGTTTGAAATTTAGCCAGAAGAATGCTACAAATCATGAGAAAGGCGACTGGGTTGTGGGTAGATGCAAAGGAGTGGTATGACTGACTGACCTTGGAACTGAATGCAGACAAGGTGAGAAGAGAGGATGTGAGACCGTGGAGAGGTGGCAGGATCCAGGACTTTGAGGCACTGGGGTCTGGGTCCTAGTGGGAGTGAACTGGAAGTTGAGGTTAGGGATGGGGTGAGACCCTGGCAAGAGGTGGCCAAGGTGGGCTGGACGATGGGGTAAATGGAGGATGGGGGGGTCATGGGAAGTGCATCAGTCTTCTTGGGCTTTGAAAACACCAAGACTTAAAAGAGTACCTGGTTAGAGAGAGCGACAGTGAGTGACAGTGAGCCAGGAGCCAAGGTCCTCAAGCAACGAGGTGCTGACCTGGGGCCCGGAAGGTGGCCACAATAAGGAATGGTGGCGAGAGCTATACTCTGATGACAGGAGGTCCAAAGCCAGAAGGTTTTACAAATGACGGAGGAGGAAGGTCTGGCAAGGGGGAGCAAGGAGGAGCCCCCAGCTCCAGGCCCACAGAGCAGATGCAGGAATGGCAGGGCCGAAACAAGAGAGCAGCTGGGGACGCTGAGCCAGAGTCTATGTCCCTGTCCTCAAGGCGCACATTAGAAACAGCTGGGGACTCAGGAGACCATACCCGCACCTGGACAACCCCCCCATCTGAGATTTTAATGTCATTAGTCTGGTGAGGTGCCTGAACTTTGGAGCATTTTCAAGCCTGGGAAGGGATTTGAATGTACAGCCCAAGAATGACAGCAAGAAGGTGAAGGGGACACTGAAGAATCTGAGGATGTGGGGGTCTTGGCCCATGACTGGGGGTGAGGGGCCTTGCCAGAGATGGAGAGAGGATTGGGGATGAGCTGGCATGAGGATCTGAGTCTGGGGGAAGGAGGGGAGGCCTGGGCTGGAGGGGGCTTGAGTCCCTGATGTGGTCTCAAGGCAGATCATGATGGCGGTGGGGCTCTGAGTGTCGGAGAGAGGGAGGGATGGGGTCTTGCCTGGAGCACAGAGAGGTCAGTGGCCCCTCTTCACCAGCAGTGGGGGCCTGGAGGCTGGAGGCAGTCCTAACGGAAGGCCTGGGGCTCTGGGACCCGCCCCTCTTCACCAGCAGTGGGGGCCTGGAGGCTAGAGGCAGTCCTAACGGAAGGCCTGGGGCTCTGGGACCCGCGTCCTTCCAAGCTTCCTCCTCCCCACATCCGATCCCTCAGTGGGCTCTAGTGAAGCAGATGAAGTACCACTTAGAGCCTCCTTACCATCTGTGGAGTCAGATGGTCTTGGCTCAAATCTCTGGTCTAGGTGACCTTAGACAAGTTACTCAATCTTTCTGTGTCTCAGTTTTCTAATCTGTAAAATGGGGCTAAGAATAGTACCTATTTGCCTAGGATTTTGAGAACATTGAGTTAATTTATAGATGGTTGCTAGAAGAGTGTTTGGCAAGCAGTAGGCCCTATTTATGTTTGCCATTGTTCTTTGTAAAACATACCCCAAATCTTCTCCCTTTATCTATCCCTATTATTACTGCTCCCATCTAGGCCACTGTCAGCACCCACCATCATGGCTGGAAGTCCTGTTTTCACTCCCTCCCTGCAGACCCACTTTCTCACAAAACTCCAGATCAATCCATGTCACTCCTTTGCTTAAATCATCCTGTGACCTCTCATCCATGGCATTTAGAATAATGTTCCTGGATTATGATGTCCCTCACCATCTGGCCTCCTCTCCACCTCATTTCCTCAACCACTAACTTCCTAGTTCACTCACCTTCTTCTTTGGTAATAGGCTGAGCACACTCCTGCTTTGGGCCTCTGCACCCTCCTTCCATTCCAGGTCATTTCTTCCCCTAGACCATCATGGCTGGATTCTTCTTGTCCCTCAGGTCTCAGCTGAGGCTTTCCACGACCCCAATGTCATGTGGCCTCTGATTACTCATTCTGTCCATGACCACTTTAATCCCTCTGCGTGGTACTGGCTACCCTCTTGTATTTTTTCTTTCTTCTTTTTAAAAAATGCCTGTGCTACTTTGAATTTCCCTGAAAACAGAGACTAAGACAAGGCTCTGGGTGTGAATGTGCTATTTGGAAGATGTTGCCAGAAGTGGTGGGTGAGGATGCAGGGAGAGTACATGGGCTGCCTCAGCGAGCACAAGGATGCAGGGAGAGTGAGAGAGGAAGGTGCGAGGTCAGCGGTCAGCGTGTTAGCCTTACTACTGAGGGGGGGTGTTGGGATCTCACCAGGACCTCCGGGAAGCAGATGGAATACCTCACAGACTTGTTCTGTTGAAAGATGGGAGACTGAAGCCTTGAGCCCCTGGCTGCCCTCCCCCCCGTTGGCTGAGGGCTGCCTTTGGGGCATTATTTCCCTGACTTCCCAGTTGTGCTAACCTGAGGGTCAGTCTAATTCTGGCAGCCAGAGGCCCGGCAGCCCTTCCCAACACAGCTGTGGCTGAACTCAAAGACGGGCTACACCACAGGCTCTAGGGTCTGCTGCCTGATGCCTTTTCCCCTCTAGAGCGTAAGTTGTTGGTGAGTGGAGAATCTTGTGTCCCAAGAGCCCAGCACAGTGTCAAGACAGATAATCAGTATTAGGAAATACTAGTTGAAGGAATTTAATTCATCCTTTCTTCGATCTACAGGTAGTTACTATTGTTATCCGCATTTTTACATTTTTTTTAAGTTTTTTTTTTTATTTATTTCAGAGAACATGCAAAAGCAGGGGGAGGGGCAGAGGGAGAGGGACAAGCACATTCCCCACTGAGCAGGAAGCTGTATTAGGCTGGATCGCAGGATCTAGAGATCATGACCTGAGCCCAAGTCAGATGCTTAACTGATAGAGCTACCCAGGCTCCCCTTAAAAATTTTTTTAAGTAATCTCTATGCCTGCCAGGGGGCTTGGGCTCATTAACCTTACAACCCTGACATCAAATGTCACATGCTCTACAGACTGAGCCAGCCAGGTGCCCCATGACCTGCAGTTTTAGGTGAGGAAAGTCAAGCTCAGCTACTCAGTTCACCATGAACAGCCAGAATATCAACTCAGGCAAATCTGACTAATGCCTTTCATGTTGTGTTAGGGTGTGATTTAGAGGATTAATAAGAATGAAAAATGCAAATGACTCAAAGTCCTGAGAGGGTCAGATAAAACACTTGGAACTGGCCAGGTTTGATCTAAGAGTGAGTGGGGGGTTCTCCTGACAGAAACTGGAGAGTACATGCTCCATTTAAAGGGAGATTACACTTGGTGCCTTACAGTGGGGTCAACAAACCTTTTGTGTAAAAGACCAGATACTAAATAGGCCTTGTTAGCCGCATCATCTCTGTTGTGGCCACTCACCTCTGCCACTGTAGCATGAAAATAGCCACGAGAATACAGAAACAAATGGGTGTGGCTGTGTTCCAATAAAACTTTATTTATAAAAACAAGTGACAGGACAGATTTAGTGCTTCAGCTGTAGTTTGCTGACTCCTGCCTTGTAGGACTGTAATCCAAATCTTCTGATTTCTCAAAAGAAATGGAACTGAGATTTTATGTGAAATTTCCCAGTTCTAAAAATACTGTATAGACTGCCAATTTGCACTCACTAATTTAGTGGCCTGCCATATCACCTCAGAAATTTGTGTACTTCTGTTCAGGAAATAAGACCTGATATCGACAATCATAATACATGTGGCATGTTGAAAATACAGTAGTTCAAAAGAGAGAATTTCCTCTGGTCCAGGAAATAGTTGCTAAAGGCTTTAAGGAGTAGGTTGTGCTTAACTGGAGTTTAAAAGTTAGGTAATATTTTTCAGTGTAAAATTTATATTGTGGCAGCACTCCCAGCAAAGGCAATGGTATAGCAAAAATATTTAGAGAACCAGAAATATTTGCTTTGACTGGGAGCAGCTGGTGATAGGGCTGGAAAACAGGAAGGAAATCCAGGACTGCCAAGGTGATGGGGTCCAGTCTATAGACCTAGTGTTCACAACTGCCTTCTGGGAAGGTTGATGTTAGCAGTGCCTATCTAAGATTGGAGCCTGAGGGTGCCTGGTGGCTCAGTAGGTTAAGTGGTTAAGCATCTGCCTTCCGTTCAGGTCATGATCCCAGGGTCCTGCGATTGAACCCTCCCCCACCCAAGGGTTCCCTGCTCAGCAGGGAGTCTGCTTGTTCCTCTCCCTTTGCCCCTCCCCCAATTCACTCTCTTTCAAATAATAAATAAAATCTTTTTTTAAAAATAGGATTGGAACCTGGAGAGATAAAAAATGGAAGACCAATTAAGATAGACTTAAAAAAAAAAAGACAATGCTATAGATGAATGCTTGTATCCTCCCCCAAAATTCCAATCCCCAGTGTGATGGTATTTAGATGTGGGGTCTTTGGGAAGTAATTGGGTTTGAATGAGGTCATAGAGTTGGAGCCCCCATGATGGGATTGGTGCTCTTATAAGGGGATAAAGGGACCAGAGCTTTCTCTCTCCACCATGTGAGGGTATAGAAAGAAAGCAACTGTCTAAAAACCAGGAAGAGGACCCTCCTCCAGAACCCAGCCTTGATGGTAGCCTGATCTCAAACTCCCAGGCTCCAGAGCTGTGAGAAATAAAGGTCTGCTGTCTGAGTCATCCAGTCTATGGTAATTTGTTATACAGCCCAAGCAAAGACCAAGGCTGCTGTAATAGGCAGTAAAGGTTTCTTGCAATGAGCTCTGAGCAAGAACCAAATTTCTAGCTCTAAATCTGGACATAGAATGCCAAAGCTGGAGTGAGCTCAGAGGTCTAACCACATCTACTCCCACCCTCCCATTGACAGATAGGAAGCTGTGATCTGAGAGGAGATGTTACCTGCCTACGGTCAGTCACACAACAAGCTAGGGCAGAGGCTGGCCTGCACTTGGGTTCCCAGGGCCTTGAACATGTATGCCAATGAGTTCTGGAAGCCTATCTTGCAGGAAGAGAAAAGAGGTTTGACTATGTATGTCCTGTAAGTTATAAAAGCCCAACATAAAACATAAAGACAGTAGGAAAAATATGTGCAATAAATTCAACAGACTAATTTTTGTTAGTTTTAGTATGTAGCCAGCTCTTCCGTTAGCAAAATCTCAAAAGAGAGATCAAGGACCGTTTGCAGAAAAAATGCAAATGACAGATAACCACATTCTTAAATTCCAGTCTCACTGAAGAGCAAAGAAATGTGAACTAAAACAATGTGTTCAATTTCATAATCAGTTTGGGGAAAAATCTCATATACTTTTCTCTCCTTGTTTTGTTTGGTGAATGCTGACTTCGTTTTGGTGAGGGATCAGGGAAGCAGTCACTTTTCTAACATTGTACTGATAGGAATGTGTTTTGGTAGAATCTTCCTGGAGCTTGATTTATCATCTTATTTCAGAAGCCATAAAACTGCTCATACCCTTTATCACAGCAATTTCACTTCTAGGAGTTGTCTCCTCAAGATATGATTGGAGAAGCATAAAGAAAGTATGTTTTTAGGATTTTTAACTCATTGTTGTCTATAATACACAGAGAAAAACCAAAAACAATGTAAGAGTTACCAATAGCTCTTAGTCATTGCTTAAAATATCTAACAATAAAAGATTGGTTTGGTAAATAATGATTTATCCATCTGATAGGGATGTAATGAGATCAGGAAGACAATGTTTAAGGGAAAGAAACTTGCTGAGGAGAAGAAAAGTCTCACAGTTCTCCTTGTCTACCTTCTGATATTTCTGATAGCATACTACACAGCCATTACAGATAATTTTGAAAGATATTTTTTCAAGGTATCTCATGAAAAATGCTCCTAGGACACTTTGGGGCTTACAAAGAGCAGGACACAAAATGATGTATACATGTGATTACAATGTAATGGCGACATGGTGATTTTAGCTCACACTTATTCAGTACCCTGTATACGCCAGGCATTATACCACTTGATCTTCATATAACTCTCTAAAGGAGGGGCTGTTCTCATCCCCATTTTGCCGGTGAGGAACCTGGGGTTAAGTAACTGGCTCAGAGCAGCAACAAGAAAGAAGCAAGGCCAAGACTGAAGGCTGAGGCAGGGTCGCTGAGAACCAGGCCTTACCCACTGAGCTGTTGGGAGGCAGAAAGGCCAGGGTGGGGGAAGGGCAGTACCTCAGAAATGTCCCTGCTGATAGGGTTAAGGTCCTTGTATCAGCAGATGAACACCTCAGTCTTCAGGAGCTCGAAACAAAAATCTTGGAGGTCTTCCTGATTCCCCTCTTTCACACCCTACATCTGGTCCCTCAGCAGGGCCTCCTATTAGCCTTAACTTCAAAATACGCTCAGAATTTGGCCCCTTCTCACCTCCTCCACCAGGGCCACCTGGAGCCTCTGACCTAGTTTTCCTTGCTCCCATACCAAGAATACCATGTGATATAACACAGTTGCCTGGTGCTAGTAAGAGGGTGGGGTTGTTTAGGATCTCAATAATATTTTGATCATGCTTAGGAGGAGAGTGATAC
This sequence comes from Taxidea taxus jeffersonii, assembly GCA_003697995.1. Lineage (NCBI taxonomy): Eukaryota > Metazoa > Chordata > Mammalia > Carnivora > Mustelidae > Taxidea > Taxidea taxus. The sequence goes on along the minus strand of RCUC01129710.1, from coordinate 27,070 downwards.
TTGTGTCATCAAAAAAATTTTTAAATAGAAGATTGCCCAGCCTCCCCTCCCCCTCTCTGGCCTCAAGATCCCCAGATGGGTGGCTGCTACCCTAATTTCCGGCCCTTCACCCTCAGGTCTCTGCCCACCTGGAAGCTTCGGAAGCACCTCACAGAAGGTGACCTATTGGTACCCTGCTGCAGGCCGTCAGGACCTTCCCATCTTGAAGGCCCCACCTGCAGGCCCCAACAAGCTTGTCTGGTTGCTGTTTACTGTCCCAGTCTCAGTTTCCTTCCTGTTCATTGTCTGTCAGAAGAGGGGGTCTGGCAGGCTCAGGGGCTTTGAAGTTAATGGCTGCTTTTATTTCCTCCTCCTGGAGTCTGGGTCGTTCTTAGGGTCTTGCTCCATTGTTCCCCACAGACTCCTAGTCAGTCTGGAAGACTCCTTACCACACACCTATTCCAGAGCTCACAAACTAGGGCTGATGTACAGTGTGGCCACATGGCATTTTTTTTAAAGCCGGTGCTTTAAAAATTAAGCGGTACCTCAATTTCTTCTTTTGTTTGAAAAATCTTATGGTCTGGCAGTACGAGGCCCAAATTCTGGAGCTGGAACAGAGGGTGTTGAAAGGGCCTCTTCCTTTGGATGTGCCCAGGCTCCGGCTTCACAGTAGTCCCCCGCTCCATATTGCTTCCCTTCACCTCCCTGGTTCCTCTTCCCTAGACCCTCACAGAGAGAAATATTTCTCTATCTCCCTCTCTCTTTCCAAGTGTGTCAGGGGGTGAGGGTTAGGGAAGGTAGACCAGGAGAGCTGTGAGACTTTTCTTCTCCTCAGCAAGCTTCTTTCCCTTAAAGGTTGTCTTCCTGATCTCATTACATCCTTCTCAGATGGATAAATCATTATTTATCGAACCAGTCTTTTATTGTTGGATATTTTAAACTATGACAAAGAACCACCCAGGCGCCCAACCACCTCCTTTAAATCAGGCACTGTGCTTGTTGTCTTCAAGGAGCCGACACTGTTTGAGGGTAAATAATAATATTGGTGGGGAAAGGGAGAAAATTTTCCCCCAAGTGTTGCCTGTGGAGGGGGAGGAGGGAGTTCAAATTAAGTGATACAGTATAGAATGTCTTTAGGAGGAAACATTCATGGGTGTCTTAGTCCACTTGGGGTACGATAACACAATACCGCAGTCTGGGTCACTTATAAATGACAGGAATTTATTTCTCACAAGTTCTGGAGGCTGGGAACACAGATCAAGATGGTGCCAGCATGGTCATATTCTGTTGAGAGCCCTCTTCCTGATTCATAGCCAGCACTTCTTGCTGTATCTTCACAAGGTGGAAGGGGCTAGAGATCTTCCTGGGGTCTCTAATCCCCTTCATGAGGGCTCCACCCTCATGACCTAATCACCGAAGTTCCGCCTCCTAATACCATCGCTGTTGGGGTTAGAGTTTCAACATATGAATTTGGCCGGGAGGGGGTAGAGTGTGCATGGGGGGACACAAACCTTCAGACCATAGCTGTGGATTTCCTCTGGAGTAGACACCAAAGAGGACAGAGGCAGGAGCTGGGTCAGTGACGCAATTTGCAGGACTCTGCAAAATGAAAATCGGGGGCCCTGGGTCATGATGCAGAGAAATGTGCTGTTGGGGGTAGTAGACTATGATGAAGGTTTCTCCTTTCTCCTGCCATCTCTCAACTTGCCATGGGTTTTCTTAGTTGCTAGTTAATGTTCTAAATTAAAAAACTTAAAATATTAGCATGGGTTTTTCTCTTTAAGGTTTTATTTATTTACTTCACAGAGAGAGGGAACACAAGCAGGGAGAATAGGAGAGGGAGAAGCAGGCTTCCTGCTGAGCAGGGAGCCCAATGTGGGGCTGGATCCCCGGAACCTGGGTTCATGACCTGAGCAGAAGGTAGACGCTTAACAACTGAGCCACCCAGGGGTCCCAAAATATTAGCATGAGTTGTACTATTCATCTTTATATTATGCAATGTCACTTTTAATGCAAAAATAAGAGTATTTAACTCATATGTAGAATTCCAGAAGTTACACAATTCATGTTTCATAGCTCATATGTGCACATGTATTTAGTTCGTGCAATAATGGTGGAAATGCCGCAGAAAGTTAACTTAATTGTTCTTAATTTCACTTCTTTTTGCTTATTTTCTTTTTTTGTTCTGCTTTGTTTTTGTTTTTAATAAAAACTGTATTTAAGGTATACAACATTATATTTTAATATATATATATGCACACACAAACACATAGTGAAATGATTACTGCAAGTCAAGCTAATTAACATATCTCCTCACATAATTACTTTTTTTCTTGTGGTGGTGAGAACACCTGAGATCTATTCTCTTACCAAATTTCCAGTATACACTGCAGTGACTACTGACTACAATCACTGTCCTATACATCAGATCTCTAGAACTCACCCATCCTACTTAGCTGCAACTTTGTACATTTTGAGCAACATCTTCCCTTTTCCTCCACCTCCCTGCCCCCGGTAACCACTGTTCTATTCTCTGCTTCTATGAATTGGACGTTTTTAGATTGCACATATAAATGATACCACATAGTTATTTTTCTCTCTGTAACTGGCTCACCTCACTTTGCATTATGCCCTCCGGGTTTATGCTGCTATATACGGCAGCATCTCCTTTTTTAAGGCTGAATAATATTCCATTGTATGTGTGTGTTCTTTATTCATTCATCCATCCATAGACATGTAGGTTGTTCCCAAGTCTTGACTATTGTAACGCTGCAGTGAACTTCTTGAGATGTGCACATCTTATCAATACTCTACCTTTGGCTAGTTGATGGCTAAGGAAGGGCAAAAAGGAAAAGGAACAATGGGTTGCTCCATCTTTTCCTTTTCTTTGGTGTCATAAGATGTGGTTGCCTAATACAAAGAAGCAGCACCAATAAGAAAGGATATGAGAGGGATCCCTGGTCATTCATGTTTCTTAGGACACTATTGCCTTCTGTTATAGGTTGAATTGTATCCCTCCAACAAGAGATGTTGAAATCCTAACACCCAGGATGTCAGAATGTGAACTTATTTGGAAATAGGGTCATTCCAATGGAGTTAAGATGAGACCAGACTGGAGTAGGGTCTCAATCCTGTGTCCCTGACTGGTGTCCTTTAAGAAAACCATGAAGGTGGAGGCAGAGATGGCATTTAGGCAGCTGCAGAACAAGTGACACAAAGGACTGACGGCCGCCACCAGAAGGCACCAGGAAGCATGGCCTCTCGGGATGCCTCCGGGAAATGCCCATGTCTAATAGGTCCACTGAAATTCTGTGCTCATGGGACATGGAGAATATCATATGGGAAGGGCGGCAAGGAACAGCAGACAGTCTCTTCGGCTCACGTACCTGCTCCACTGACCTCTCAGACTTCATTTACAAACGTCATTATGAAAATAAAACTCCAGAATTTCTAGTGGTGACGGTAGGGTATTAAACCAAGTACAAGGCCCTTCTGAGCACAGGCCTGTGCAACCATAGGTTACGCATGTGTGAACTGGCCCCCAGTGGGAAGGGAGATTTATTTGTCTACTTTTTGATCTTCTACCTTTTTTTTTTTTAAGATTTTATTTATGTATTTTAGAGAGATACACAGAAAGAGAGGGAACACAGCAGAGGGAGTGGGAGAGGTAGCAGCAGGCTTCCCGAGAAGCAGGGAGCCTGATGCAGGACTCGATCCCAGGACTCTGGGATCATGACCCGAGCCAAAGGCAGACACTTAACGACTGAGCCACCCAGGTGCCCTGCCTTTCTTTTTTAATTAAAAAAAGTAATATGGGCCAGCTTTCCAAATGTCCTAGGTTTTGAGCTCTGTTTGCAAAATGCCGCCTTTTTATTCTTCCTGCCTGGTTCTCAGAGATAATCTATAGAGTTGTATCTCGAGAATTCTTGGTCAAGGATCGTAAAGGATTTGGCCAACGTCCTTCTCACTATGTACAGCACACGGCTAGAGAGAGTTTGAGAGCGTTGGCTTGGTTTCTGGTTAAAGACCAAAGGGATAAGTAAACAAGGCTTATGTCTCTAGGTTTATGGTCCAGATGTCTTCCTTCTGTCCCTATAAACAGAGCCAGCCTTCATGAGTTGGGTCCTAAATGAAGAAATGCAAACCATTAAGACCCAAAAGAAACACTGCTCAGAGTATATGCTTATCTTCCCCTGAAAAGCTGAGTGCTTGAAGAATTTATATCACTGACTCCCTTGCTCCTGCAGGGTGGTCATGCCAGCAAAAGGCTGGAAACAACCTAAATGTCCAGCAGAAGAAGACTGCTTACATGTCTCATGATGGATCCGTTCTCTGGGACACGGGATAATGTGTGTCTCTGCGGCCACAGGCGTGGGAACAAAAGGAAATAACAAGGGGCAGAGGGATGTGGACCGAATGCTGTCGTTCATGTACAAGGAAAAAGGCAGGAATGTCTAAGTTATTAAATGCACAGATCACTTCTGGAAGGCTCCAGTTTTCCTCGGGGAAGAGAATGAGTCCTGGGACCAGAGTGAAAAGACAAACATTTCGCCCTAGATATTTTAATGTGAGAGCTTGTATCCTATGAAAAAAATGAGAGAAAAAGAAAAATTAAAGTGGGCATCTGGTAATATTAGATTGACTTGTCCACTGAGGAAGAGGGGAAAGGCCAGAGAAATTTTCTTTTTCCTTATTTTATAGATGGGTAAGTTGTAGGTAGGTAGGATGGTCTTGCCCTGAACCTTTGGCTCCCAGCCTGTGAGCTTCAGAGCCTGGGGGTTGGAGGGTGTTAAGTGGCTCACAGTGAGCACTTGATAAAGGTTGGGTTTTGAATGAATGACTGAGTGAACAAACAAATACTTCTTGGCTTGGGTGGGACGCAGTGGCGGGGAGAGTCACTAATTGTGTGGTTCTGGGCTGGTGGCAGGAAACCTCTCCTGCTGGGGGGCACTGACGTCATTTCTCGCTGTGGACAGGGACTGACCACCCAAACCATCAGTGCAACACATTTTTGTTCTTCAGAGATACTAGGAAAAAGAGAGTCTCCGGCAAATGATATGCAAAGGACAGTAGAGTACGCCTGACTTTTACAATTGGCTTAAAATTGCTCCTGGAGAAAAGCCAAGTATCTGCCTCCCTCTGCCGACCTGACAGAACTCCCGATAAGGAGAGCTGACGTTTAGGAAAAGAGGAGTCCAAGTTAGTAAATAATCAAGGCCTTTTTTCTTTTGGTGGACCCTGCATAGAGATATGATAATACAGCTATGAGGAAGGAACAACAGCAACAGCAACAAAAAGCCAAACAATACTGTGACTTGTTATTCAGTGGAAGGCCCCCGCTTGTTAGCAAAGATATCATGTGATTAAAAAAACAAAACATTGATGTGGCACCTGGGTGGCTCAGTTGGTTACACATCTGCCTTTGGCTCAGGCCATGATCTTGGGGTCCTGGGACTGAGTCCCGCATGGGGCTCCCACTCAGCAGGGAGTCTGCTTCTCTCTCTCTCTCTCTCCCTCTGCCACTCACTTGCTCTCTCTCTCTCTAAACAAATAAAATCTTTTTTTAAAAATTGGCTTTTTTTCTGATTATAAAAGTATACACATTTCTTGTAGAAAACTTAGAAAATACAGATGTCCTAGAATAAAAAGCAAAAGAGGGGCGCCTGGGTGGCTCAGTGGGTTGAAGCCTCTGCCTTCAGCTCAGGTCATGATCCCAGGGTCCTGGGATCGAGCCCTGCATCGGGCTCTCTGCTCAGCAGGGAGCCTGCTTCCCCCTCTCTCTCTGCCTGCCTCTCTGCCTGCTTGTGATCTCTGTCTGTCAAATAAATTTTAAAAAACTTAAAAAAAAAGCAAAAGAAAATTTCCCATAATCCTACCACTCTGATTACAGTTAATATTTTTATGGATATTCTTCAGTTTCTTTTGTGTATGTGTTTAACCAGTCCCTGTTCTAATAGTTTGGTACAATAGAAATAATTGTGATAAAACTCCCTGTAAAGAAACCTTTGTACTCATCTGCTTCTTTCTTTGTAAATAAATTTCCAAGGATGCCTGGGTGGCTCGGTTGGTCAAGCTTCTCCTTCAGCTCAGGTCATGATCCCACAGTCCTGAGATCAAGTCCTGCATTGGACTCCTTGCTCAGCGGGGAGCCTGGTTCTCCCTCTGCCTGCTGTTCCCCCACTTGTGCTCTCTATATCAGTCAAATAAATACACTCTTTAAATTAATTATTTTTTTTAAAGATTTTATTTATTTATTTGACAGACAGAGATCACAAGCAGGCAGAGAGGCAGGCAGAGAGAGAGGAGGAAGCAGGCTCCCTGCCGAGCAGAGAGCCCGATGCGCGGCTCAATCCCAGGACCCTGGGATCATGACCTGAGCCGAAGGCAGAGGCTTTAACCCACTGAGCCACCCAGGCGCCCCTAAATTAATTATTAAAATAAATTTCCAGAAGTGGAATAGCTAGGTCAAAGGATACATTTAAATTTTTTGAGTTATTATATATTTTAGTAAGAGGGTATTAATTTATATTCCCAACAACACATATTTGTCAAATTTACATGTTATGTTTTTAAAAATCCTCAACAAGGATGTACCACACTGTTTCTAAAAAAAATTTTTTTTTAAGATTTTATTTATTTATTTGAGAGAGAGTGTGACTGAGAGAGAAAGAGAGAGAGCACACACAAGCTGGAGAAGAGGCAGAGGGAGAGAGAAGCAGATTCTCTGCTGAGCAGGGAGCCCAATATGGGCTCCATCCCAGGACCGGGATCATGACCTGAGCCAAAGGCAGATGCTTAACCAACCGAGCCACGCAGGAGCCCCTAAAAATTTTTCTTTGTAATGTCTTTGCTAGTGAGTATGAACATTTTCAAAATGATACTAATCCATTTGAATTTCTTCTTTCATGGCATGCCTGTTCATCCATTTCTGAATTTTGGTGTTAGTGTTTTATGTAGTATTGATTTACAAGAGGTCCAAATAGTAAGACAAACTTAAGTCACATTTGTTAAAAACATTTTCTCCAAAATGTCATTTGTCTTTTCAGTGATACTCGACATGTCTAAGTCTTGCACACTCATTCAAATATATATACTCATCCTTTGGTTTTGTCCTGTGTTTTGTATCTGGGCTTTCTCCTCTGAAATAATTCACCTATGTTTTTTCTTAATTGTCTTGTGATTTTGTTGTTGTTTGCTTGTAGTTCTTTGGGCTTGATAAAGCTAATTTATAGGTAGGGACCCATAAAATGGAGGCCACTCTAGTTCCACATCACAAACCTAAGTCAGACTGCACTCTTCTGGAAACACCTGGCAGGGAAACCTAACATACACCAATCACGAATCTCCAAATTAGCTTTAGCTATTACCTTACCTTAGAAAATAGGACCTTTTAGCCTTCTGAGGAAATCCCCATCCTCCTGTATTGCATTTTCTAACATTCTGGAAAACTTGCTCTTGCCCCCAATCCCTCCAGAAGATGGCTCCGCTGCTGGTGAGGCACTGTATTTCCACACCCTCCCCCCTCCATCCATGGACTGTCTTCCCTTGAATAAAGGACATCAAGATTGTCACTAAATTTTTTAGTCTTTTGACAGGTTCTTATATTTACCTTGGAGATGGTTTAAATAAATCTCTATAGTTACTAATTTCCCCAGCCTAATTTATTGAAGAATTTATCCTTTTCCCTACAAAGGTGAAACGCCACATGCCACACTTATCCTAAGGATGATATTTAAATATCTTGTATATGCATCTTGACTTCAGTTATTCCACTGCTGCTTATCCGCCCATTGTTGTATCAATACCACACTATTACAATTATAGCTTGGCAATATGCTCTAAGATTTGGTAATGCAGGTCTAGTCTCCCCTCTTAGTTTTTCCTCACAGATATTCTTCTCTTTGAGTGTTAGAAAAAGTGTTATGCGTCCTCCATCACCAACCCCTATCTACCTGTAATCATTAGAATTTTATTAGAAGAACTAACTTGAGGGGCATCTGAGTGGCTCAGTTGGTTGAGCCTTAGACTCTTGATTTCAGTTCAGACCTTCACCTTAGGGCTCTGAGTTCAAGCCCCAGGGTGGCCCCATGCTGGGCACAGAGCCCACTTAAAGAAAAAATAGTTAATTTGAGTAAAGTTGGTATTTTCACCTCCTTCTATTTCTCTAAACCTTTCTTATCATGTTTCAACTTTTGTAATTTCTTCATTAAGAGCCTGCACTTAACAGTAAGTTTACTCCTAGGTATTTTACACTTTTACAAGAGTGTATATATATATATATATATTCATATATATTATAACACATATAACAATATAATATGTATATATTAAATATATTTATTATACTACAATAGATATATATATTGCATTAAAACTGCTCTTTAAGCTCCAGTTGAAGCTTATTAAAGCTGACTTAAAAATTTTTTCCAAAAAAAAAAAATTTTTTTTTCCCAGGTGGGTATGTGCTTGCACGAAGTCAGTCAGAAACTAAAGGTTTTTTAGGCGTGGCTATTTATTATTATTTTTTAAAATATATACTTGCCATGGCCACTATCCTTTTACACGGATTATCCTATGTAATAATACATTATTTCCAGCAGGCTGGTGCAATTTTTATTCCCATTTTACACAAGAAGGTTTCCAGTCTCAGAGTGTGTGAGGAACTTGGCAAAAAACAACCACTTTGTAGGTGGATTTGAAACAGATCTGTGACTCTCCAAAAGTATCACACACACAAAAAAGTCAGCCAACAGGACAGCTCACAGATGAGCCAGTAGATCAGCTGATTCAGGGGAGTGCCTTTCCGAAAACAGCTGGATTAAAATGACCATGGTTTCCATCCACCGTACCCTTCCAAAAGACAGGTTTTCCTCAAACCTAAAAAGAGATCTACACTCTGCAGGAGCATGATAAATACCAGTTGGTATACTGATCCTCCTTTAGAATTAAGGACTCGTGGAAAACCAAGAGTGGCTTTTCTCGGGCTTTCGTGGGAACTGTCCGTTTGGAAATCTACCTCCCGGTAGCAGGACAAGTTTAAAAAAAAAAAAAAAAAGGAAAGAAAGAAAAAACAGGTGAAACCTACGTAAGATTGGCTACAGTGGAGCACGCGGGAGACAGAACTTTCTGGGGGCATCCTGCCCGCGCGTTTCACGCGTGGTGCGCGCAGGTGGCGCTGCGGTCCCTGCGCTCCGCGTGCAAGCCCACGAGGCGCCCGGGAGGCCACCCAGGGTCTCTGCGAAGGTGAGAGAAAGCTTTCCACCCAGGCGGGAGAGGAGGGCGGGCAGGAAGCAGAGCCAGCCCTGGAGAAAGAAAAGACTCCAATTCCCAGCCCCCCGCCCCGCGGGGGTGCGGGCCGGCGGCGCATGCGCGACGCCCGGCCCCCAATTCCCCCAGCGAGGGAGGGAGGCCCCCGGCGGCCGGGAGGCTGCGAGCCGCGGCGGGACCCGAGCGCACACAGGGGCGCGGCGGCGGCGGGGGCGAGCGGGGCTGCGGAAGCGGCGGCGGAGAGCGTGGAGCGCCCCGCTCGTCCGCCCAGACGCGTGCAGGCACCCGAGGGCACCGCCGGCTCGGCCCTGATAGGGGCCTGGCCCCCGCAGCCCCCCACGGCCGGAGAGGGATGCGTGAGTTTCGCCCCGGCTCTAGGGCAGGATGTGGGAGCAGGACAAAGGCTGGGCGGCGGGGGAGGAGTTGGGGACGGCGAGCCGGTGGCCGCTGCCGGAGCCCCAGCCTCGGGCGACCTGCCGGAGTCGACAACTTTCTCTGCAACTTTTGCAAAAAGGAAGATAAAAATTCTGCAAGTTGTTGCACAGCTCCAGGTCGCTCCGGCTCCCGCGAGCAGAGGGCAAAGGGGCACCGTACCCTTGCCGGGACCGGAGGCGACCACCAGCTCCGCCGAGCGGGGCAGGAATGGGCGCCCGTTCGGGCCCCAGCCGGGGACGAGCGAGAGTAGGGGTGCCGGGGAGGGGGGCGTGCTGCGGCTGCTCGAGTTGCCGTGTCCACGCAGGGTGCGCCCTGAGGGCCCGGTAGCGTCGGATCGCTGCGCTGCAAACCCGATGATGGATGAGCCGTGGTGGGAAGGGCGCGTCGCCTCGGACGTCCACTGCACCCTGCGCGAGAAGGTCAGTTCCTCCCCGCCACGGTCGTGGGGCTGGGCATTTAATTGGGTCTCGATTCGATGTCCTTACGTCGTCCCGCGTAGGTACTCAAACTCCCGGTGCCTTGCCTTCGTCCTGCCCTTCCCCTTCTCCCGGAGTGTCGTGTCGGTGGTGGTGGTGGTGGGCATTCGAGATTGGGAGAGCTTTAACTGGTCTTACTTATTAGGAACCCAGACGGCTAAACGGAGATAGTCACTAAACTCCTTAAAGCTGCATTTCGCATAGTATTGACAGCTGAGGTAATTTTAAACAGTACGTTTAAAAAAAAAAAGATTGTGTATTTATTTTAATGTGAAATTTAAAAATGTGTATCTAGCAAGTTCTACATAGGGTAGATGATGCTGATTCTCACTGATTGTAACGATGTAGCTATTTAAGATAGAAAAAGTTGTGACTCGATATAAAGAACTGATATGTAAATGAAAGTGCTTGGTATATATAGTTATGTCCCCTCAAAAAAAAAAAAAATCTCTGGGATGGGACTGAGTAAAATTTAAGAAACACTAATCTAAATGAGACGTTGCAAAACTGGGAGGATGTGGAGAGAAAACAAACACTCCCTTCCCCCTGCCAGTTTGCCTCTGGGGGCAGCTGAAATGTGATCCCTAAACTCACTCCCCTCACCTTAAAGGGAGAAGTGCTGATGGGCACCGAGAAGGTAGAACTTCCAAGGTTGGTGGCATGGCCTGAGTGTCTTGCCTCCTGCTTCTGGGCTGAGACTGGGAAGTGTGGTTTGGGAAACAGGTGTGAAATAGAGGACTTTCTTTCTTTTTTAAGATTTTATTTATTTAGGGACGCCTGGGTGGCTCAGTTGGTTAAGCCACTGCCTTCAGCTCAGGTCATGATCCCAGGGTCCTGGGATCAAGTCCCACATGGGGCTCCTTGCTTGACAGGGAGCCTGCTTCTCTCATTGCCTCTGCCTGCCTCTCTGGCAAATAAATAAAATATTAAAAAAAAAAGATTTTATTTATTTATTTGACAGAGAGAGAGAGAGAGCATGAGCAGGGGGGAGAGGGAAAAGCAGACTCCCCAGTGAACAGGGAACCTGATGTGGGGCTCCATCCTAGGACCCTGAGATCATGACCTGAGCCACGCAGGTGCCCCTTGTGTATTGGTTTTCTAGGGCTGCTGTGACAAGGGGACTTAAAACAACAGAAATGTGTTCTCTCACAATTCTGGAGTCTAGAAATCCAAAATCAAGGTGTCGGCAGGGCGGTCCTAATCCTTGGAGGTCCTTGGCTTGCAGATGCGTCATTCCAGTGAGTTGGTTGTCACAGGCGTTCTGTCTGTGTGTCTGTCTGTTTTCTCTCCTTATAAGAACACTACTCATTGGAATAGGGTCTACTTTAATCTAGTAAGACCTCGTCTTAATTAATTACGTCTGAAAAGACCCTCTTCCCAAATAGGGCCTCCTACAGAGATTAGGTGGACATGAATTTGGGGACATGGGTGGATACTATTCAGCCCAACATAGGGAGGGAGAGGTCTTCCTTGTGGGGTACCTGGGTCCCTACACAGACAGGTCCCACAACCAGTGCATTTGTATCCAGTGTCTATGGAGTTTTGCCATGATCTCAGGGTCCTGGGATTGAGCCCCACGTCAGGCTCTCTGCTCAGCAGGGAGCCTGCTTCCCTTCCTCTTTCTTTGCCTGCCTCTCTGCCTATTTGCGATCTCTGTCTGTCAAATGAATAAATAAAATCTTAAAAAAAAAAAAGTCAGGTGCCTGGGTGGCTCAGTTGGTTAAGTGACTGCCTTCGGCTCAGGTCAAGATGCCGGAGTCCTGGGATGGAGTCCCACATTGGGCTCCCTGCTTGGCGGGGAGTCTGCTTCTCCCTCTGACCTCTTCCCTCTCATGCTCTCTTTCTCTCTCATTCTCCCTCTAATAAATAAATAAAAAAATCTTAAAAAAAAAAAAAGTCACCAGCTGTTGAGGGTTTTTTTCCCCCAAGGGTGGAGTAGCTGATTTCCATTATTATTATTATTAATTTTTTTCCCGTACCTATCTCTGTCTGGCATTGGTTCCCCAGGCTGTAGTATTTTTCTGCTTCCTTTGGTCCTCTTCTGGGAGAGCAGAATGGCCAGGGTACAGCCCATTCTGGTCATCTGGAGAAGGAACCCAGGTCTTGGTGGTCAGGTAGAAAGCAGGGATAGCCGTTGGTGTACCAGGCAGTCTAGTGTTGGTTCTTTCCTGGAGCTGGTGGCTAAATGTAGTGAGAACTGCCATGGAAACTGGGCTTCCTTGTTTCTCATAGGCTTGAGTGTTGTCAGTTCTACTCAGATCTTGGGAGCAATGACTGTCACCTGATTTGTCCCTTTGGTGCAGGAAGGCTTTCTGCGAGCAGCATAAACTGAACTAGCTCAGTTACTTGAGAATCCCCCATCTTTTTTACCAGCCTTCCAGCTGCTCAGAGGAGCAGGGGCAGACAGTCCCCTGTTAATTGTGCCTCAGCCACACCACAGTGTTGTGGTAATTTCTTATGAGCTACCCAGCTCAGGGAGGACACATTTGTCCAGATTTTACAGGTTAGAAATAGAAACCTCTCCCAGGGGTTGAGGCCTGAGGTCGCCCAAGATGCCCGGGGTCTTTTAAGGGCACATCCCAGGTTCCTTTGGCTATAGTGTCCTACCTCCCCAATATATTAGCTATTTTCCTCCTTTATTTCTTCTCTCTGTTCAAAGAAACAGATGTCCCTCGAGACAATTTGGCTTTATGGAGAGTTTGCAGAAAAAAGTGAGGACTAGGGGGAACCCACACCAGCCTCACCTTTCTTTTTTTTTTTAATTATTTATTTATTTATTTATTTTATTTGTCAGAGAGAGAATGAGCACAGGCAGACAGAGTGGCAGGCAGAGGCAGAGGCAGAGGGAGAGGAAGAGGGAGAAGCAGGCTCCCTGCTGAGCAAGGAGCCCGATGTGGGACTCGATCCCAGGACGCTGGGATCATGACCTGAGCCGAAGGCAGCCGCTTAACCAACTGAGCCACCCAGGCATCCCCAGCCTCACCTTTCTTAAGGAATGAGGGTTGGCCTTTGATTTTCCCCAGAGTAATTTTTTGGTGGGCATCTATCCCAGTAACACATTTCTAATGCTGTAGGACAACTTTGCAAGTGTCTGGCACTTTAGTTGACCCTCATTGTTTGTCAGATGTTGCCAGGTGAACACAGGGCACGTTTGCTCGTGTGCTGTTGAACCGTCAGTCATCGAACCAGGAGTGGTTCTGCTCCCTGACTGATGTAGAAAGCAAGGCTGGATCACAGAAATAACAGGAGCCCCACTTTGTCAGATGTGCGATTCCAGAATAACGTACTATCGCGTGCCAAATGCGACACTGTGGAAATGAACTGTGGTGTTGGATGCGACCTAGTTACCATGGTCAGACTCTGAGCCACTTGTTTAACTTCTCAAAACGTGGCACCTGGCCGCCATTGTCCATTCTCCCCACTACCACCGGAGTTTAGATTGTGTCAGTTCCCTGCTTAAAGACCTCCAGTGTCATCCCTTGGCACTCACAGTGACCTCTGCCTGTAGTACCTAATAGTTGGGCCCTGGCCCGCTCTCCTACCTTGTCTCCCACTCCTTCCCATACTTGACCTTTCTCTTCCTTGAAAGAGTCAAGCTTATTCTGCATGTCCGGGCCTTTCCTATACTTGAAGTCTGTATTCCTCTTCTACTGTTCTCTGTGTCTCTCCATCAGATCATCCTGTTTTCTTTCCTTTATAGTATTTGCCAGTATTTGCATTTATTTTCTGTTGATTATCTTCCCCCCTACACTAGAATGTATGTTCTGCAGCAATTGGCCTGTGTCTGTCTTGTTCAGTGCCAGGTGTCTGTATCCAGAATAAAGTCTCCCTGATCTGAGCAGAGTGGCAAGAAGAATGAATCTCCTTTGGGATATTTTATAGGAATGTTAGGAGTGAGTGAGGACCTGAGAACTTGGGAGATATGTCACATGGCAGGCATTGGGCCTCTCCACTTAATGATTGTTAAATGTGAAGCTGAATGTGAAACAGATTGTCAGTTTCACGTAGTGTGTGGTCAGAGTAAGGCTTGGGGTTTGTGACCACCCTCGGAAGGCTTCACAAGTGTGACAGGTAATCCTTATTAAGAAAGGCATCATTATCCCACTGGGCTTTTGGGTGGCAGGGGGTTGAGGCTGGGAAAGCCATCAGTTTGCCAAAAGTCATGTCCTTGGGACCCAGTGGCTAGACACCATCAGCAAAATCTAAGCAGTTAGCCTAAAGCATCCTGACCGTGTGGGGGAGAATGGAACCCTCCTTCCGCCCACATCCCTCTGGAGAAATTTCTCCCTCTCTGGCTACTTTATTCCCATGCTCAGCCTTAAATTGCTCCCTTCATCATCCTTCCTGGCCCTATTGCTTCTGCTGGAACCGAACTAAAACCCCTTTCTCCAGCTACTTCCTGCTGGGGGTCAGGCTGCCAGCCGGTATGGGGGTAGGGGTGGTGATGGTGGTCAGGTTTCTTTCTTGTCACACCTGTGCCCTTGAATTTTAGTGAACACGAGGCAGGGAACAGGTCCTCACCAGGCCAATGGTGACAGTGAGCTGTTGATGTTTCCCTGTAACCAGGTGTATATCCCCATGAGTATTCAGATTAAAGCTGAGAGCCCATTAAAACCTGGGGTGCCTGGGTGGCTCAGTCAGTTAAGCATCTGCCTTTGGCTCAGGTCATGAACCTGGGGTCCTGGGATCAAGCCTCACATTGGGTTCCCTGCCCAGCAGGGAGCCTCCTGCTCTCCCTTGCTTGTGGTTTCTCGCTCTTGCTCTCTCTCTCAAATAAAATATTAAAAACAAAACAAAACAAAACTGAGAGCCACCTTTTCTTTTTTCCCCAAAAAGAGGAGCCCACCTTAAGTTTAAAATTTAAGACCCTCACCCTCCCAAAGCCATGTGGACAAGCCCTACCTGGCATGATCTCATAGCTTTATCTTCGGGACCCTGGGGAACCTGTGTGCCAGAGGCTCCCTCCATCCTGTTCACCTCCTAGGGTCAGGGTCATGTGATATCTTGGGGGTCTTCTTGGCCTGCCCCAGACCTGCAATCAGCCTACTTCCTGAAGCTTGCCTCATTGCATACTTAGAGAGCTTTACCTGTCCAAGACACATTTCGTGAACCAGGACATTTTTACTGATTTGTGACTGAATTTATACAAAGCTCTTCCTATGCACCATCAACAAAAATGATGTTTAATGATGATAATGTCGGTGGCTGCTGTCTGTTGAGCACTCACTCACTCGGGCGGTGTGCCGAGCATGCTCTGCCCCCAAGCATTGGCCCCTAGCGCTGGCATTGACCTTGTATTACAGATGGGAAACTACCAGACTCAGAGGGTGTGAGTAACTGTTGAGAGCAAACAGATCATTGTATCAGAGTGTATACACAAATTCATTTGCAAAATCATCCATTTTAACAAAGATTGGAAATCCATGGCACGAGACCATCCAGGCTCTGCTTTCCACGGCACCATAGGCTTTGGGTTTCAGTCAGTGTGACGATGACTCTCCACGTTGGGTTTTCTTTCAACCATGCTGAGAAGCTAGCAGTCCCGGGCTCTGGCCTTGCTCTGGGCCTTGGAAGGGCTGATTGCCCGGCCGGGACCTTCCTTATTGGGTCCTGGCACCTCACCTGTGGGTGACGCTTCTCACTTTGAAGCCCTTTGGCCTCTGCTGTTGCGTGTCCCTGGGGTGGACATGCTGGTGTTCTGATTTGTCAGGGCAGGGGAGGGATGCCTCCAGGGCTTCTCTGACCTGAACGCTGACAGCTGGAGGTGGTAGAATTTCACCCCAGCTCCCCTGCCCCTGGGTTAAAGCTACATCGTTTTCTAGTGGCTTCTAAAGCTTTCACATCCTTTAATGTATCTCTCCCAATGTCCGTGGTTGTTTTTTCCCCTCATTCTTCTCCCTAAATTCCTTAAACTTCCCCACTGAACATTTGGCTTTTCATAGTAAGTGTTGATCCAAGTCCCTGCTCCGCAGTTTGACTGGGTCATGCCCTCATTGGTTTTTCTATTCCCCTCCCCTCCTTTGGGGCTTCTGCACACCCAGGGGGCAGTTCTTCCCAAATCATGAGCCCAGACTGGATCTACCAATACGAAAATGCTCTTGACCCTGGCCACAAGATGTGTTTGCCCAGCTTAGTTCCAGAAATGTGTCACTTAATCCTATCAGACCCCATTGACTGGTTTTGATAAACCCTTACCTACGGACAGCACTGCCTTATGGTTGTGGTCTACAAGAGAGATCCTAAGCTGTTGGCCCTTAGGGCCCCTTCCTGGAGGGCGAGGTGAGGCTTTTAGTATAATCAGACTTTCCTGCAGCCCTGTTGACAAGGGTGATTGGGCTGCCTCCCCACCCCTGGGTTGTATAGAGGGGATGGAAGATGGATTGGGAAATGGCGTGCTCAGTGGGCCCACAACACTCACCTGAGGCTTGTTCTCAGTGCACCTCACCTGTGGAAGAAGCACATTATTTTGGAGCCTTCCTTTTGCCTGCCCATCAGGATGGTGTGATCGCTGCCCCACCTGCCTCCCAGCTGTCCCAGAGAAAATACATGGGTATGGGCGTACCCAATCAGCCTTTGGGGCCTCTGGATTTGGGGGTGGGGCAGGGGTTGGCAGGTACCCCAGCTGACTGGGGAAGCCCGTGCCAAGTGAGGGAGGATGTTTAAGGCTTTGAGCTGGCCCTGGGCCTCTGCCCTTGACTTGTTCTTTGTCTTCCTAAACCACACAGCCCCTTGGGTAAAGCGAGCGTAGCCAACGATTCTCTCGTGGATCGGAGCACCTGGCAGAGAGGCGACACTGTGGGTCTGCAGTTTTCTCTCTTTTTGTTTTTTTAAAGTTATTAAACCATACACACACACAAAGTGGGGTGGGGTTTTTTTGCTTGTTTGTTTACTGCAAAAACAAATACAGGCAAACAGAAGAAAGTCAAATCCTCCTCCAGTCCCAGCGCTTGGAAGTAATCTCTGTTGAAACTTCGGGACAGATTCTTCTCTCCCTTTGTGTGGATGTCATCATCATACATTTTATTTTGTTTTCTGTGTTTTGTTTTTTTAGTAAAAGCGGGAAATAGCTTGTCTCTAAACACCCTGTTCATTTCACAGTATATCATGCCCACATTTCTGTATCATTCTTCTGCACCCAATTCCTGGGTATTGGACACTAGCAAAAAAAGGAGAAACACGTGATTGTGCTTATTTAGAATAAATAATATGAGAACATGGTAACAAAAATCAAGCTACATAAAAGGGTAGAGAGTGGGGCGCCTGGGTGGCTCAGTCGTGTTGAGTGGCTGCCCTGGGCTCAGGTCATGATCCTGGGGTCCTGGGATTGACCTTCCTCCCTGCTCAGCAGGGAGCCTGCTTTTCTCTCCCTCTCCCCTCCCCCTACTCATGCTCTCTCTCTCTTTCTCTCTCTCTCTCTCACACACACACACACTCGTCTCTCAAATAAAATCTTGAAAAAAGAAAAAGGGGTAGATAGTGAATAGGCTTCCTTCTGCCCTGTTCCGTTGCCTTGGTCTCCCTTTCTAAAAGGTACCACTGATCCCAGTTTCTTGTGAATCCTTCCAGAGTTATTCTCTGCATAAACAAAAACGTGTGTGTGTGTGTGTTCTAACACAAGTGTAGTAAAATTTATACTTTATTGTACCATTTGATTTTTTTAATGTATATTTTGTAATAATTCAAACATTATCTATGAAACCAGTGAACAGAATCTCCATGATGAGGAGGGATTTTTTTTTTCTGTCTTTTCTGCTCAGTTATATAGTAGATACTAATAAATTTTTATTGAATAAATGGCTGGGATATTTCTTTTTGGTCATTGTTTATCTAAATATATATATTTTATCTTACAAAATGCCACTGAAGGGATGCCCGGGTGGCTCAATCAATTAAACATCTGCCTTCGCTCAGGTCATTATCCCAGGGTCCTGGGATCGAGCCCTCCATCTGGCTCTCTGGTCAGAGGGGAGCCTGCTTCTCCCTCTGTACCTCCCCCCTGCTCATGATTTCTCTCTCTCTTTCAGATAAATAACTAAATCTTTAAAAATAAGCCATTGCATATTATATTTCTAGAACTTAATTTTTTTTTCTTAAGTGTATACATAAAATAACTTTTTATGTCATTAACTATTTTTCTACAATGTCATGCATTGTGTTTTTATTGTGTGGATACACCGGGATCTGGTTGGCTCATCTCCTTCTTGGATATTTAGGTGGAGTTACTTACTCATTTTGAGTTAAAACTGAGTTACAGTCTATAGTACGATGTATAGATCTTTTTTTTAAGATTTTTATTTATTTATTTGACAGACAAAGATCACAGGTAGGCAGAGAGTCAGGCAGAGAGAGAGAGAGAGAGGAGGAAGCAGGCTCCCTGTGGAGCAGAGAGCCCGATGCAGGGCTCGATCCCAGAACCCTGGGATCATGACCCGAGCCAAAGGCAGAGGCTTTAACCCACTGAGCCACCCAGGCGCCCCCGATGTATAGATCTTAAGAGTGCATACAGTTTACAGTGCACAGTGCGTTTGGATAAATGTATGCACTCATGTAACTACCACCATATTCAAGATACAGAACATTGCCAGAGCACCTAGCTGGCTCAGTTGGTAGAGCATGTGGCTCTTGATCTCTGGGTCATGAATTCAAGCCCCACATTGTCTATAGAGATTGTTTAAATAAATAAACTTGAAAAGAAGATCTTTAAAAAAAAAAAAGATATAGAGAACATTGCCATCAGGGGCGCCTGGGTGACTCAGTGGGTTAAAGCCTCTGCCTTCAGCTCGGGTCATGGTCCCAGGGTTCTGGGATCGAACCCCGCGTCGGGCTTTCTGCCTGCCTCTCTGCCTACTTGTGGTCTCTGTCTGTCAAATAAATAAATAAATAATCTTTAAAAAAAAAAAAAAAAAAAAGAACATTGCCATCAACCTGGAAAGCTCCACTGTGCTCCTTCTCAATCAGCCACTCTCCATCGTGCTCCCTAGTCCCAGGCAGTGGTCTGCTGTTTGTAGACTGTATTTGTCTTTCCTGGAGTTTTGTGTAAATGTAGTTACCTGCATGTACTCTTCTCTGTCTGCCTTTTTCTATTTTGCATAATGTGTCTGAGATTCATCCCTGTTGTGTCTGTTAGGAGTTTATTTTTTTCCTGCTGAGTAATACTCCATTTGTTTATATATATAACACAACAAGTCTTTCATCCATTTCTCTCTTGTCCTTTGAGGCACTCCTAGTGTACCATTTGATTATAAATTGCACCGTGGTGGTGGTCCTAGTCTATCTGTGGGTATGGTCTTGGGAATAAATTCCTAAAATGAAATTGTTGGTGACAGGGTAAAATGTTAAGAACTTTGCATACCACCAGTTAATAAATTCCTGAAAGATTGTGTCTGTATGCACTTCCACCAATGGTGTGAGAGAGTGCCTGCTTCCCAGCAGCTTTGCAGGACCTAGGTATTGGCTTTTTTTTTTTTTTTAAGATTTTATTTATTTATTAGTTAGAGAGAGAGAGAGAGAGAGTGAGCACAGGCAGACAGAGAGGCAGGCAGAGGCAGAGGGAGAAGCAGGCTGGCTCCCTACTGAGCAAGGAGCCGGATGCGGGCCTCCATCCCAGGACGCTGGGATCATGACCTGAGCCGAAGGCAGCCGCTTAACCAACTGAGCCACCCAGGCGTCCCTGGCTTTTTTTTTTTTAATTTTAATTTAATATAATTTTATTTATTTGACAGAGATCACAAGTAGGCAGAGAGGCAGGCAGAGACAGAGGAGGAAGCAGGCTCCCCACTGAGCAGAGAGCCCGATGTGGAGCTCGATCCCAGGACACTGGGATCATGACCTGAGCCGAAGGCAGAGGCTTTAACCCACTGAGCCACCCAGGCGCCCCTAGGTATTGGCTTTTATTAAAAAAAAAAAAAAAAAAAAAAAAAATCAGTGCCCTTTGGATTGGTCAATGGGTGTCTCTTGGCTGTGTTTGAAAGGAATGGGAACCCAGGATGGAAAAAGCTCTGGAGGCTGGAGGGGAGTGGGAAGGGAACTCTGAATAGATATTCCCAGGACCTGGGGAGCCCCATCTGCAGCAGGAAACCAGCCTGGGACACGTGTCAGTCTGGGTGAGGGCTGTTGAGGTCATCTCCTACCCTGGCTGGAAAACTCCCCATGCTCCTTCTTAGCCCCCTCTGTGTATGGTGCCACTGACCCCCACGGGGCACTTCCTTAGAAACTAAATCCTTGTTGAGGCCAAATTTGCATTGTCAGGATTGGCTCCCTTGTCACAGGAGCAGGCAGAGCCAGAGTCTGGGCATTCTTTGGGATAGAGACATCCACACTGGTACCACAAGCTACTCAGTCCAGAAATGACCATGCATTGGGTGGGTGGGCTGAGGCAACAAGGATGGGAGGGGAGGGTCATTAAAAGAGAAGCATCAGGAACTAGATTCAGTGACTGTAAGGAAAAGTTGGAAAGAACCTAAATGCCCATCAGAAAGGAATTGGTTTTACTGTGATTTGTCTGATACAGTAAAATATGGGGGACCCATTAGATGTGACATTATGGAAGACAGCTTGGCACATAATGACTGCTGGTTTTTCTGATCATTGTGAAAAACCCAGACAACTCAGAGCATTTCTGACTCTGGAGTGTCCCTCTGTTTTAATTTTTTATGATAGAGATTTTTAAAGATACACAAAAGTAGAGAACATAGTAAAATGAATCCCCATGTACCCCCCACCAAGCTTAGTACCTGTTTCATCTGTCCCCCAGACAGCATGTCAGTTTACCCATAAATATCTGGTTACAGACTTTTTTTTATGTAGCAACCATGCCATTATCACACCTAACAAAATTAACGACAATTCACTGATATCTATTATTGTCCAGTCCATATTTACCTTCTCTACGGGTCTCAAAAATGGCTTTTATCATTGGTTTATTCAAAACATTATCCAGATAAGGTCCACATATTACATTTCTTAAAAAAATTACTCTTGGGGTGCCGGGGTGGCTCAGTCTGTTGAGCGTCCGACTCTTTATTTTGGCTCAGGTCATGATCTTGGGGTCGTGGGATCAAGCCCTGCATTGGGCTCTGCATTCAGTGGTGGATCTACTTGGGATTCCCTCTCCCTCTGCCCCCCACCAATAAATAAAGAACTCTTTGGGGGTTTTTTTTGTAATTACTCCTAAGTTTTTTATTTGCTGAGGGTCTCCCTGTCCACCCTTCCTGCCCAAGTCCCTTAAAAACATTTTTTTTCCCTATAATGTTGACTTTTTGGAGAAGCCAGGTCATTTGTTCTGATAAATGTCCCCTAACTTTGATTTGGCCTGTTACTTCCTCGCGGTATTATTTAACTTGGGTTCACGGTTCACAGTTTGGTTCCTATACTTCTCTCCTCTAGGGGGATTTTAGTATGCTGTAGCCTGCTTGCTGTCAAGCTGTCTGCTCCAACACTTCCTCAGAGAAGCCTTCCCTGACTCCCAGATAAGGTTGGGCCTGGGCCCCTTGTTAGTTTCTCAGACCACCCCATGTTATTCCTTCATCGCTCAGCATGGTTTGGAATTACGCAGTTCTTAAGGGGAATATTTGGTTTAGAACCAGCTTCCCCCCATGAGGGGCAGGCCCGTCAGGGCAGGCTGGGGCTGTGTTTCTTCTGCTGCACGTCACAGACGCTAATCGGGAGTCTGTGCCCTACAGCCTACACATTGCCTTCCCGGACTTTGCTGTTGAAACAGGCTTATGGGGTGGGTAACGTGGCTCCCAGTAACTCCATCCTGCTGGCAGAGAAGGGGCCTCTGAGAGCTTAAATGCCCAGCCAGGGTTTCCCTCTTAAGTGGGAGAGCTGGGGCTTTAAAACCATGCGACGTGCTGTCCGGAGTCTGACTTAGGATGGCAGGAGAAAGGCAGCCAGCCTTGAAGTCAGCGATGGTGTAACGTGAACTTCCCCTCAAGCGATGTGAGAATGTGGGGGTTAGTGGTCTAAAGACCTTGGCTCTGAGTCGATATTTCTTGTTAGTCTCTCCTTTGGAGCTCACTTTCTGTTTTGAAATAATATGAGACTTAAAGAAGAGTTGCCAGCATGGTACAAAAATCGTGAACATTTTAACACGTTTGCCTTACCGTTCTCTCTTTCGATCTTTATTCATTTTTTCTTCTAGAACTGAGTTGCATGGGGTGCCTGGGTGGCTCAGTGGGTTAATAAGCCTCTGCCTTTGGCTCAGGTCATGATTCCAGGTCCTGGGATCGAGCCCTGCATTGGGCTCTCTGCTCAGCGGGGAGTCTGCTTCCCACCGCCCCGGCCCCCCCCCCCCGTCTGCCTCTCTGTCTACTTGTGATCTCTGTCTGTCAAATAAATAAAATCTTAAAAAAAAAAAAAAAAAGAACCACATTGCAGGCATCATACTCCAATATCCCTTAACACTTCAGGGTTCATTTTGCATGGGATTGGCCATGAAGTGGGTTCTGGGGGGCATTTTTGTCAGGCCACTAGGGACATCTTCCTAGGTGTCAGGAACCTCCCTGGAGGCCTATTTGGGGAGGAAGGGATTTTAACACTCTGGTGAGAAGGGAGAAAGCCTAGGGGCCACAGGTAGCCTTTCTAGACCATGAGTCTGGGGAAGGCAGAATTCTGGCTGATTTCCTTGGGCCATCTCTGTGACCTCATTGGCAGACAGCCTCTTTATTCAGCATTTACTGAGCCCCAAATACAACCTGTAGACCTATGGGGGGCTCTGCCAGGGTAGTGTAGACTCAGCCATGCCCTGGGGACCCCCAACAGTAGTGTAACGATAGTCCACGTTACCGTGCATTTATGGGTGCTTGCTTGACAAATATTCCCTTCCACAACCCAAGTCCTCAGCAGCCCCCTCTAGCATGTACTATAATTATCCCCATTTTACAGCTGAGACATCCGTAAGTGTAGATAGTTAAATGACTTACCTAAGGCCATACAGCTAAGAAGATGGCAGAGCCAGGATTGGAAGGCACACAGCCTGGCTCCAGAGCTCACCTTGTTAACTGCTATACAGATGGTGACACCTCGTTGCCTAGAGAAGTGTAAAAAGCTTCAAAGGAGGTGCGGTTAGGGCTGGGTTCAAAGAATAAGCAGAAGCTTGCTAGGCAGAGGGAGGTGTGGAGGAAGTTCATCTCCCAGAGCCCAGGGCAGTGTGTGGTGGGCAATGTGTGATGGCTACTCAGTGACCTGCAAAGGGTAGTCTAGTGAGAGTAGGGGAGAGGAGGGGAGGGAGAGAGACCAGAAGGTTTGGCTCTGGGGAGGTGGGGCTCCCAGATGTGCATATATATCCCATGAATGCTGAGAGTACTAGGAGGAGGGGAATGCTAGATCACTGGGAAATGGCCTTGGCCTTGGAGACCTGTGTCTTCATCGAAGGTGATGATCCAAAGAAATGGCATCTGAGCTAGGGCAGGAAGTGGGGAGACTTGAGAGTTTTAGGAAATAGAGTCAAAGGACCAGTTAACAAAAGGAGGGAAGGGTTTCAAGTTTCTTACTAGTTGGAACAAAGTATTTTTCCATTGCTGAGCCCGATTGGCTTTTTTCACAGTGAACATGGTTCTTAGAAAGCTCCTCCTTTGGGGGTGCCTGGGTGGCTTAGTGGGTTAAAGCCTCTGACTTCGGCTTGGGTCATGGTCTCAGGGTCCTGGGATTAAGGCCTGCAGCAGGCTCTCTGCTTAGTGGGGAGCCTGCTTCCTCCCTCTCTCTCTGCCTGCCTCTCTGCCTACTTGTGATCTCTGTCTGTCAAATAAATAAATAAAATCTTTTTTTTAAAAAAGCTCCTCCTAACATGTGCTAATTTCGGTTTACTCTTTAAAGACTTCATTTATTTAAGGGAGTTGATGTGTTTTGGGTGCCTGTGATAGGCCAGATGCTGTTAAGTGCTTGGTGCACATTCTCTCATTATTATATCATTGATTATTAATGTTGCTTTAAAAAAAGACCAGTTGGGATGCCTGGGTGGCTCAGTAGAATAAGCATCTGCCTTCAGCTCAGGTCATGATCCGGGGCCCTGGGTCAAGCCCCATGTCAGGTTCCCTGCTCAGCAGAAAGCCTGCTTCTCCCTCTGCCTACCTTGGGTTCGTTTTGGGTTCAACATGCATTGTTTAAAAGCTGACCACATGCCAAGTGGTGCCATCTCCTGGGAATAGAAGTGGTGAACACAACCATGTTCTCTACCTTCACGGAGCTTGAAGTCAAGCATCAGGCTCACACGAAGCACATGTAGAGCCCAGGTGGGCGTCCAGCTGTGTTCCTGGGAAGTCTGAGACGGTAAGTCTGGAAATGGGGAATGCACTAGACCACTAGGACTGCCTCAGGCTGGGTGGCGGAAAGCAGTAGAATTTTATTCTCTCACAGTTCTGGAGGCTGGAAGTCAAAATCAAGGTGTTTGCAGGGTTGGGCTCCTACTAGAGGTTCTCAGGGAGGATCCTTCCTTGCCTCTTGGTGCTCCTTGGCTTGTAGCTGCATTTGTCCATTCTTGGTCTCCGTCTTCACCTGGTCTTCCTCCTGCATCCGTCTCTTCACCTGGTCTTCCTCCTGCATCTGTCTCTGCCTAGTCTTTCCTCTGTATGTCTGTGTGTCTCCATTTTCTGTTCTCATGAGGACACCAGTCATTGGTTACAAGCCCACCCTAATCCAGTACAACCTTGTTGTAACTTGGTCACATCTGTAAAGACCCTATTTCCCAAAAAAGGTCACATTCTGAGGTTGTGGGTAGATAGGGAATTTGGGGAGACATTATCCAACTCAGTATAGGGGGAAGCCTTCATTTTTCTGTGAATTCTCAGAAGATTCCAGTGCCTGTGATCAGCTGACCACAGTGGCAAAAATCCTGGACGGTAGGTCAGCAGGGGAATGGAGTCCCACCTGGAGAGACTCAGGGATCATGGTCGTGCTTACCCTATTGGCCTGTTTTGGGCTGCGTGGTTGGGTCAGGGTGCCGGAGGACCCATCAGAAGGAATCTGGAAAGTGAGGAAGGGACTTGGAAGTGTTGTGTGAAGAGCTATTGAGGCCACCACTTAGGAGTGGGACCCAGGAGGGAAGATAGAGAGATCCAGGGTTGGACCTATTACAGAGAACCACCCATGCACCTAGATGAAGGAGGCTGTGGGAGAATGAGGGGCACCCCCAGTTGAGAAGGTGTGAGGGATGTGGTCATATCAGGAAGCTGCCAAAGTGAAGAACTTGGGGGACGTTTTATAAAAGTCCATGAGTGTTGTCTGTGGAGGCGTTGGGAGGTCTTGGGGGAGGTGGGGTGGGAGAGGGACTGCGGAGAGGCAGGCACATGTGTTTGGCCACAGCTGGATACCCAGCCACTGTCGTGGGGCCTGTCACCCATGTGCTATGGAGGGCAGAGGTTCTGGCTTCTGGGAATAAGGTGTGTCTGGAGCTGGCCCTCTCCTGAGTTGAGGGGGCTGGTGATCCATGTGGTGGCTTGTGGTGACCTTTCTGTCCACTGGAAGTACACTACAGGCCAGGGGTCAGCAGGAGGGAATGTCACTGGCATTGTGGGCTCCATGTGCTGCAAGCCACCCTCTCAAGAGTGTTGAAATGGTTTTCTTGCAGAGATGTTGGTTCTTTACCGAAAATACCTCCTAGGGCTTTATGAAGCAATTGGGGCAGATAGGGGAAGGAAGGTGATCCTTGGGCCTCGCAGGGCCTCCTAAGTCAGTGATGTGCACTCCTGAGGCCTCTGAAGAACCAACCTACGCCCCTCCCATTTCTTTTTCCCTTTCAATTTGCAAGTCTCCACTTCCTGTTGGTCACCTTGGTTACATATGGTGTTTCTTCATGTCTTGCTACTCTTTGTTCTCAGGCAGACACGATCCCTCAAGCTGTTTCCCAACCAGCTGGCCCAGTGCCTAGAGGCCCAGCCTCCCTAGGGAGGCAGCAGTTGGCAGCACTGTGACGAGCATGGCGGGAAGCACAGAGGAGACCAGTGTGGTTTTCCCTCAGTGGCTGGTGTGGGAGAGCAGCTCAGCCCCGCGCTGCATCTTGGGCCATTTATGAAGTGGTGGTCACACTCAACACAGCATCACACACCAGGTCCCTGGCCAGTTCCTCTGATGTCCTAGTCCAAGCTTTGCCACTAACCTGCAGGGTGGCCTCGGTTTTCTGAGTACCCGACCGATTCTGGCAGTGGTACCGCTGACTGGGCTCACCTCAGCAGGGTGAGTGCTGGGACGGAGAGCCCAGAAGGAGTAACAGTTGTCTGTAGGGTGAGAGCACAATGAGCGAGAGTAATGGGGGCATGCGTGTGTAGAGAACCAGCTCCATGTACATGCTCACACTTAACCTCTCAGTGCTACGATTGCTGGTGAATCTAATTTTCTTTGTATTCACATATGTGTTTTCTAAAATTTCTGTAGTAATCAGATACTTTGTAATCGGTTGAAGATAACATTACTTTGGAAGGAAAACACAAACCTAAACTATCCCGTGGAAGCCACAGAACCGTGTTACAAGCATGGAGTCAAAAGGCCAGATTCAGAGCCATCACTTATGACCTTAAGCAAGCTCCATAGCCTCTCTGAGCTGTCCTTGTCTGGAATACCAGGATGCGGAGAATCCCCACTTTGTGGGCTTGTTGGAGGATTCGAGGACGGAATGCATGGGACACAGTAAATGAGATACATATGTATTTGAAATGATGTGTGCAACACGTGTATATAAAATGGAAGCTTGTATAGAGCTGTTCATCACAATGGGTGATTCCAGATACTCGTGAAGACAGAGAGGAGGTATAAAAGCCTGGGGATATTGAATTCTAGGGGAAAGAGAAAGCTCTGTCCTTGCCTTGGGGTGGCATGTGCCTCAATCTGCCCAATAAACAATTTCCAAGGAAGAATCAGTTGATTTCCAAGGAGGATTGAGAGTTGAGTTTCTATAGAATATATTGAAAAGATACGTGTAC